>JAUMHI010000074.1:7549780-7659890 GCA_032359435.1 Enteromius unitaeniatus
AGAGTATAACTGGAAAGTTTGGTGTACATAGGTGCAACATAGGCTGAGATATTGGTACCGGAAAATGACAAAAAGCTAATTTTGACATTTAAATACGGGAAGAAAGTTATGGTCACAAGTAAACAAAATGTTATAAAATAATAATTTTAACATATTTGTTTTACATTTTCTTTATAGTATTTCTAAAGAACACATTTTGAGTTACTAAACTAGCCCAAAATCTCAAAATTGACCACGGCATAAAAAACAATGTTTTTGCCTGTAGTGTCTCGCCTTAACTTAAATCAATGTTTCAAGTCAGTGTAGGCCTAGCCCTTTTATAATTTATTAGTCAAGAGGCAATGTAATAAATGTAATACGCTGTTTAGTTTGCAATCTGACAGTCATGGCTTTCTGCCATATTGACCAGCTCACTTTACATTATCCGACACTAATGCAACTCTGATTAAGTGTCTTTTATTAATGCTCTTTTATGAAATTTGGCTCAGAAGCGTTGTTATTTGTTTAATATGGATTATTCCTGGTGTGCTCCATAATGGCCATCAGGGCCAGCCAGGTCTCTTCAGCAGTGGGGATGATCTGATCGGCAGGCAGGAGGAAACCATAGCGGCCAGTGTCTCTCAGCTCAAAGGTGTAGGAGTACTTGATGCCCTGGTCGTAGGTCCAGTCAATAGTGATTCCATCAGCTTGGTCTGAGAGCAGAGAGATAGTAATGAGATTATCATAAATAATAGTCATTCTGATACAAACTGCAACATTGACAAAAGCTTTAGGCTTTTATTCATTTAAAAGGAACTTACAGATAGTAGTAATGACGCTGCCATATGTGTAGACAGTGTTATGTAAAGACTGCAGTTCCGAGACGGCCTTTCTGGCGAGTTCATGCTGAAGAGACAATAAAGAATTATATTTGAACAGATCTATCATGTTAACAGTATCCAGATCAACATGTTTCATGCATACCAGTTCAGCCTGGTCCTTTGCAGATGTTCTTGTGTATCCGTATGGATAGAGGAGCATCTGGGAATAGCTGTGGATGGACAAAAAGGCCTTGAGTTTGCCGTGAGATTTCACAAAGTCCACAATGGCCTTGACCTCAGGCTCAGAATGAACGCTGGGACCATGGTAAGTCTGAGAGCATGGATTGCTGCTGGCGCCAGGGCCTGTAGATCAAAAAAGATGACATGTAATTGGAAGGCACAGTATACATCAGAACCCTAATATCCCAAAGAAAGCCTCATCTCACCTCCAAAACCAACTTCCCAGTTCCTGTTTGGGTCAACGCCAACACAACTGGAGCCGGGGTTTGGCTTTCTGGTTTTACGCCACATACGATCCTTAAACAAATCAAACAAATTATTGGTTTACATAAGAAATAGGGCTAATTTTATTCACATTGAGATTTGCTTTCAAATGTCAAGTCTTCCAAGCATCAGACCTACATTGCTGTGGGTGTATGCGAAACCATCAGGATTAGCGATGATCTCCAAGAAGATATCATAGTTGTTAAGGATGTCAGTGAGGATGGGGTCACGTCCGTAGTCGGTCACGATCTATGCAATAGAAAATATACGCAGGAAAGTTGTTGACCAGTAGTTTTGTGGTAGTAGATTGAGTAGATCATTTTCATAACTTCAGTTGACCTTTTTGGCAGACCAGATTGCGCTGGCCGTTGTAATCCATTCTCTAGAGTGGATGCCAGTGTCGATCCAGATACCTGGACGGTCAGCTCCAGTACTAAACTGAATGACAGGATATTAGTCATACTGGTACAATGGAAATATTCATTTATTCTGATCTTTAAAGTGCGTACGCAAAATTTGCTAATGAAATAAGCATGACTCATGCTTCTCACCAAATATTTTGTATTATTTGATATGCTATCATCTGCATGCTATGTTTTCGGATCCACTAAAACGAAAAGTGTTTATTACATTTGAAATATGGATATTGGTTTTATTATGTTTTCATGTACTTTTTTAATGTGTTTTGGACTGTTAAAGATAAAACACCTGCTCACTACAATGATAGAGCTTAGAAGTGCCAGGACAATTTTTAATATAACTCCGATTTGATTAGCCTGACAAAAGAAAGGCATATACATTTTGGATGGCTTGAGGGTAAGTAAAGCACATGCTAATTTTCATTTTTGGGTGAACTAACCCTTTAATGGCCAAGAATTACAATTATTTCCTAATAGGAAAGTATAAGTGTGCTTAAAGAATATCATAAGTTATTGAGTCATGACCTACCTTCAGAACGTCCAAAGAGCGACCCTCGTAGCTCTTGCCAATCTCAATTTTGCTGACCAGATTCCTGTTTTCTGCCACAAGCATGTCCATGAAAGAGTTTATCTGAGAGAAGCATGGTGAAGATCAAATGACTGAGGAGGCTGTGTACTGAACACACTGAACTCTATTCAGAAAAATATCTGATGCAAATAAAACATTTATTTTAAATGGCTGATGTTGAAAGTTTAGTACTGATATTGAATTCAAGTTGCACCACTCACAGAGTTCAGATCATGGTAGGTTGTGTAGACAAAGTCATCTGTACTTCTTGGAAAGGAACGATATTTCATCATCTCATGTTCTTCATCATCGACCAGATCCTTATGGTACAGAAAGCCATCAAATAAAGATTTTCAGCTTAACATTTTGTAGATATTTAGTGTTATATGTGCAACTAAATTTGATTAAATGTGATTTTTATTTTTCCAAAACACAGTTTTGATATAGTCCCACCTGGACGTTCTCAATCATGACACTATACTGGATCTGATTGTATCTCAGGAATGCTCTCACTGCCTGTAGGCTGTGAAACGGGACATGAACATCCACAGGCAGAGACACATGAGAGGGCAGCATCCAGTAGTCCAGCTGAACACAGAAGTAAATTAAGTGATATATTATATATTATAATATATTCCCAACAAATCTGAAATGCTGATGATCTGAAGCATGATCAATGGACTTCACCCCGAGTGTCTCTTCAGGGAGTTCTTTCAGGAGAGCGATCTGATCTGCATCTTTCGCTGTGATTCGAAGAACCTGGTCTCTGTAGAGACAATATTAGATACTATTCTAAACATTCAGTAAGCCTATTGTGCAAATGCGAATTTTGTTCATCTAAAATGTATGTTTAGATACCAAAAAGATTAACAGCCAAATTAAAACGTCACCATTTCTTGTCAGCTGTCAGTGTATCATACAGTATATAACTATACCAACATGTGTTTAAATGTGAAAGTGAGAATTTGAAATCAAAAAGCATGAGATATAGAGACATAAGATTTGTGACCTCACCCCTCGAAAGTCACTTTGCCAAACACGGCCACGAAAAGAGCAGTTAGAACCAGTAACCTCCTCATCTTGCTGCTTGAAGTAAAGTTTCTCACAGTTAGCGACCACCTTTATATAGTAACATGGTGATTATGACTAACAGGTCAGGGGTCAGACAAACCTGCTGCTTCGTTTCTCATAACCTTATAAAATACTGATGATGGAATTTAAGGGATGAGAACATTGCATCTGTTCTCTGGCCTGTTGCTTAATATAGCAACTCAGAGTTTATTGAAGAAAACAAGTTGCTTTACCTACAGTATTTCAAGTCCACATACCATAATTCCCTGACAAATGAGGAGCTAAAATAGAAATTCAATCCACAGTCACTATTGCCTTTAAAATCTTTTTGATCTTTTATGCAAACATACTCATTTGTTTTCTATGATGTTTTTTACTTTAAAAAGGTTTGCACAGTATGCCATAATTTCCATTAGAAGCACTTATTACTTAATAGCTGCCAAGGAGATACATTATGGCTGGATTATTATTACATATATTATTTGCTGTAACATTTTTTTAGTTGACAAACACTAAATAATTCTTTGCAGGTATGCGAAAAAAACACCCCTAAAATGACAGTCACACCCTCTTATGCTTGTACTGTGAGGTTAAATAATCCACCAACTTTAGGTGTAGCTACATATTAATGAATATGAAGACTTAGGGCTAAAAATAAATTTTTGGAGGAATGTAAAGAGCAGTAACAGCTCAGTGCTCTTTTTTATGATTATACTGTTGAAGAATAAAAAAATCTGTACGGATTTCTGTTCATTTCATAATAAATTTACACAATATATTTTAAAATTACATGATAAATAGGCCAACTTTCTAATCACCCAATATGTGTCAGGTGTGGCTGGGTCTGGGTGATGTCACAATATTGCATGAGCTATTTTTACAGTCAAATGTAGCGTTATAGTTATTCAATATAAATGTTTTTTTTTTGTAATGGTAAAGAACCTTTGAGCACACTTTGACTGCAAAACAATGAAAAAAATTTATAACTGATGCATTGGTAATTATTTTAATAATATGTATAATAACTGTTACATTTGCCATATCAAAATGATATAGCTTGAATCTAAAATCAATTATTAAAATCCTTTAAAACTAATTTTGACATTATAACATTATGATGCGCACAGTATGATAAATAAATTGATATTTTGACATTTGTTATTTAATTATTTGGTTTTTTTTAAGCTGAACTTTAAATGAGTGATAGGGTTATTACAAGTGACTAAAACTAAAACGTTAACATTTCTAAATCAAAAAGAACAGCTAAAACTTTAACTAAAATCTAAATGAAACAGAAAATAATTTTTAACACTGCAGTCACTGTTAATAACACTGCTAATAGATAATGGTAAATGTAGTCTTATTGTAGGAAAAGAAGAAATGAGAATGAGTAATTATTTATCAACCTATACTGATTAATTTATCAAATCTCGAATAACCAGCAATACCGTATACGATACAGATATATATTAGTCAGCATCCAGAGACTTTTAAGGGTTGAATAATATATTCTTTTTAATGTTTGTTAGGGAAACTTCCATAAAATGGTAAAAGGTTTTGTTTTAGTAACACTCTTTTATTCACTTTGACTTATCACAAAGGCATTGTTATACTGTATGTTTAATATGGATTATTCCTGGTGTGCTCCATAATGGCCATCAGGGCCAGCCAAGTCTCCTCAGCAGTGGGGACGATCTGATTGGCAGGCAGGAGGAAACCATAGCGGCCAGTGTCTCTCAGCTCAAAGGTGTAGGAGTACTTGATGCCCTGGTCGTAGGTCCAGTCAATAGTGCCTCCACTGGCTTGATCTGTGGACAGAGAGATAGTTAGCGAAGTGCAAAACTAATATGAACCGAAGTGAATCTTCTCAAACTTACAGATAGTAGTAATGATGCTTCCATATGTGTAGCGAGTGTTATACAGTGACTGCAGATCAGAGACAGCCTTCCTGGCGAGCTCATGCTGAAGGGACAATACAGAATTTGATTTCATTGATGCTACATATATCTAGAATAGTGTGTTTCCAGATCTATCATGTTAACAGTATCCAGATCAACATGTTTCATGCATACCAGTTCAGCCTGGTCCTTTGCAGGTGTTCTTGTGTATCCGTATGGATAGAGGAGCATCTGGGAATAGCTGTGGATGGACACAAATGCCTTGATTTTGCCGTGAGATTTCACAAAGTCCACAATAGCCTTGACCTCAGGCTCAGAATGAGCGCTGGGTCCGCGGTACGTCTCAGAGCAGGGGCTGCTGCTGGAACCTGCACCTGATGTTGAAAAACAGAAAAACAGGAAGGTAGGTACTATATACTCTTGGAATCTATAAAGCCCCTTAATATTTGACAAAATATTTTAGACAGTCTACTATAGAAGCCTTTTTCTGGCATGGAATTAAAAAAAATTCAAATTCAAAATTTAGTTTCTCAGTATTCTCAGATTACATCTCACGATTTAACCAATATAAACAAAAATTCAGATTTTTTTTCTCATACAATTATGTTTTAGGCAAAATTAGGCTGATATGCATTGATTGACACAGTAAACAGTGAAATATTTCTAGTCACATTTTAGCATTTTGAATCAAAAATATAACCTGTTATTCCTAATTCCGTGTAACAAGACAATAAGTGTTTTCCCTGTTTAACATATTAGCCTTAAAAATAAGATTGAACATGTGCATATTATTTTTATTTTACTGCTATCACTTTTTCTTTATTCCCATAAATCCATTAATCCATTACAGCCTTGCTTTACAGTATAACCATAGTAACTGATTATATGTAATCTGGATTACATAATCAGACTCCAAAAATGACGTACTCGTATATTACATTTCATAATTCTCAAAATTAGATTACAGTTTTTTTAAGGATTAAATATTATTCAAAAAATGGCAATAAATCATTGATAATTTACTGTTTCTCCATAATTCCTCTTTTCTCATAATTCAAAAACCACTTTGACAGGAAAAATCTTCTTGAAATATCTCCAATGTAAGTAAATATTAAACAACACTTTCACATATTCACAGTTCAGAGCTGCTTAATGGTCATATCAGCATGCAGGTAAACAAATTAAGAGATATGATGATAAGAGTAATAAAAAATGTTTTTATTGACCTACTGCAGTTCTGACATTAAGTTTAGTTACTAACTGCAGTTTTTGTCATGTAATGTGCAGTACTGTGCAAAGGTCTTAGGCCACTAGTATTTTCACCAACAAAAAAACCTACCTGGAAAGCTGCCTGAAAAACTATGGGCAAGTGTACCTCGGAACAGAAGCTAAAAGCTGTAATACCAAATATTTATTTGATTTAGTTAATATAAGTTAATTGATAAATAAAATCCATTAATGGCATTATTAATAGGCAGTTTTTTTTAAGCATCTAGGTAGTTTTTTTAAAACGGTAGTTTTTTTTAAGCATCTTGGAGACGTTGCCACAGTTCTTCTGGATTTAGTCAGTCTCAGTTTGTCATTCCAGACAGACTGGATGATGATCAGATCAGATTTCTGTGTGGAGCACTGGCTGTTGTCAGACTCCTTGTGCAGACAATAATCTCACTGCATTATTACAATTAATGACAAAAATAACATTTGTAAATGTAAACTGATATTTCCAACTGACACGCTACCGCAAAAGATAGAAATAACCGATTTTTTGTTGGTGAAAATCCTAGCAGCCTAAGACTTTTGCACAGTACTGAATAATCAGCAGTGAATTACAATTTGTGAGTAATCTGCAGCTCTAAGTATAACTGCCATGCTAAAAACATCTCACCTCCAAAGCCAGCGTCCCAGTTCCTGTTGGGGTCAACTCCAACACAGCTGGAGCCAGAGTTTGGCTTTCTGGTTTTACGCCACATGCGGTCCTTAACCAAACAGATATGCAATTGAAAAGCAGTTTTGACAATACAGTTGTTCTGAACTAAATGAGCATGTGAAGTCTTCCAGACATCAGTATTTAAAACTCACTCTGCTGTGGGTGTATGCGAAACCATCAGGGTTGGTGACAATCTCCAAGAAGATATCATAGTTGTTAAGGATGTCAGTGAGGACGGGGTCGCGTCCATAGTCTGTCACAATCTGCATAAAACAGAACACATGGGTATATGTACTTTAGTCTATTCCTGTTCAAATCTGTTTTTATAGCATGCTGTGTTGGCCAATTAATGACTTTACCTTCTTGGCAAACCAGGTTCCGCTGGCCTGGGTGACCCATTCTCTGGAGTGGATGCCAGTGTCAAACCAGATACCGGGACGATTCGCTCCTGTGCTGAACTGATTAAGAGGACATGAGGTCACAAGGATAAAATCGTAATTATGTTACTGCATATGAATTTTGATATAAAGCCCTACATATGCAGTGGAATCCACTGAAAGATTTGATCTGTTAAAATAAGGATGCCTGGCACCTGGCAACCCTGATCACATCCTACCTTCAGGACATTCAAAGGGCGGTTCTCGTAGCTCTGACCAATCACAATTTTGCTGACCAGATTGCTGTTCTCTGCCACAAGCATGTCTATAAAAGAGTTAATCTAAGAAAAACATGATGATCAAATGACTGTATTTCTGTGTAAAATTGTTTAAAATGGTAAAATTCTGAAACTTTTAGTCTTATTGCATTGCAGTCATATAATTAAAGTTGGGCAGAACTTACAGAGCTCAGATCATGGTAGTTGGTGTAGACAAAATCATCGGTACTTCTTGGAAAGCTGCGATACTTCACCATTTCACGTTCCTCATCATCCAACAAATCCTTACAGAGTAAGAAGAATGGGGGGGAAAACTTCTTTTACATTTTGTGATTACCCAAATTATATATTTAATATGGTCAAAGATTTATTGCGGTGTAATCCAAGGCTTCCCAAAGCGGGGTTCTGAACTGATGGAAAGCTAATAATTCATAAAAATGTTAAATTAAAATTAATTTTAAAACAAAAACACAAAAGGATTACATAATGTTTTATTTGTTTCCCTGCATGTCATATGAACCTTGAACAAGTTTCAGTAATTGACCTAAAATCAAAAGTATAGATCAAAAGAACAAAAATAAATTGTTGGTGTATCCAAAGAGTGTGTGTCTTATGATGATTCTCTCCAAGCTGTTATAATCATACCAATCAAAAAGTTTCATTAATAATCATTAAATTAATAATAATCCCACCTGGACATCCATAATCATGACATTATACTGGATCTGATTGTATCCCAGAAATGCTCTGACTGCCTGTAGGCTGTGAAATGGGACATGAACATCCACAGGCAGGGACTCATCCACAGGCTCCCTCCAGAAGTCCAACTGAACACAGAAAGAAACAAGTAAATCACAAAGTACAATGTTTGTATGCCAAATGGTTTGGATGTGAAACTTACCCCGAGGTGATCCTGTTCAGAAAGCTCCCTCAGGAGAGAGATCTGTGCCTCATCTTTTGGAGTGATCCGAACAACCTGGTCTCTGTAGATAAAACATATGTAGACGTTGACGTATGAAAGACGTTCAAAAATGCTGACATTTTTGAAAACAGCAACGTTTTTGAAGGTGAGCAAATGATTATTTATTTGGATTAAGACTCAAAGTGACTCACCTCTAAAAATATTTTTTGCAAAACAGGTCACAAACAGAGCAGTTAAAAATATAATTCTGTCCATCATCTTATATTTTGTCACCATAGATGACTATGATGACCCTTCTCCTCACTCCAAACCACTGTGTGTGTGTGTGCGTGTGTGTCTCACATCCAAAATAAAAGTTTTTGTTTACATAATATATATGAGTGTGTATTGTGTATATTTATTATGTAAGTATACATGTGTAGCAACCGTATATATAAAGATATATATATATATATATATATATATATATATATATGTTAAATACATTTATATAAAATATAAGAATATTAATATATATATATATATATAAATGTATAAATGTATGTAAACATTTCTAAAATATACGCTGTATGTGATATACAGTATATTCACATTCAGTATTCAGTATATACAAAATAAATAGCATATACATAATGATAAATAGTGTGCACACACATATTATGTAAACTAAAACTTTTGGATGCGATTAATCACTATTAATCGTTTGGCAATATCTATATTAGTGCTGTCTATAAATTGCATCCAGTTTTTGTTTACATAATAGATGTGTATACTGTGTCTATTTATAACGTATTAATAGCATGTGTATATATTTCAGAAAAATATATGAAGAGTTTATTTGCAAAAACAGATTACTCAATTCTATTTTATTTTTAGATCGTGATTTATTATGTTACCATGTTTTTATTATGTTTTATTGTGTTAGTTAACAATTGTTGTTTTTATTAACCTAGTCAAAAAAATCCAATTACCGTTTGATTGAGATTAATTGGAATACACAATGAAAAACATGATTTTTGAGAATTCAAAAATCAAAAGCAAAAAGAGAGTTTTTGTTAAAAAACTGTTTTTGCTAATTTACATTTAACCTAGGATACTGTAAACAAGATTTATGAGCTCACCCCTCAAAGGTCTTTTTGCCAAACACGGCCACAAACAGAGCAGTCAGCACCAGTAGCCCCTTCATCTTGCTTGAGTAGAACTTTCTAGCTAGAGTCATGCTTTATATACTGCTCTGGCGGCTGTGACCTTGCATTTGAGCTAGTAACGGGTTGGCGTGCCTGCTGCTGTGCTTCCCACAATATTATGCAGAAGTTTGACAAATGAGAGCAAGTTTAGCAGCATACGGTGTATTGACAAGTAAATTTAATCAATAGTGTCTTTACTAGTTTGACCTGAGATAGAAAGATAAAGTAGAAACAAGCCCAAATTAGCAATGAGGTCCAACTGTACACTGTTAGATACATATCTATACATATATATCTAGATACAGTATATAAGTTGTAGATTATTGTAATTGTAGATTAGTCCATTCCAATTACATGAAAAACTGTAGTTAGTAACATAAACAGCTGATGGCCAGAACACAGTGACATTCATGCATTTGTTATCAGATATTATCATTATGACCGACCCATGGTAATAATTTACTACTTCTGCAGTTTTGTCATCTGCAAAACCTCATAATCTGACAGGAAAGTCACACCTAAATGATGATTAAACGTCACTTAGCCTATCCACATTTAAACAAACTCATCCTTTTACGCAACATTGCTATTTTAGCCACAGCTAGTCATGGCTCAAATTACTCAAAGGCACATATGTCTGAATAAACAGTTAGAATGCTTATTAGAAAATCATGGAAATGAACATTTCTATAGTTTATGCATTTACTGTAGATCTTGCTGTGTGGAATAGATTAGCAGGAAATGCATGTATGAAGAATATTTTTGACCTTGTGTTAATATTCAGTCAGCTCAGTCAGGCCTGCTGCTTTAGTTCTCATACAATCTTGTGCAACACTGCCACTGAATCTGATGGATGAGAACAATGCAGCTGTTATTCATCTTCCTTTTTAGCGATTGTGATGCAATTCAGTCAAGTCAACTTTATTTATTTAGTGCTTTTAAGAATCCAGATTGTGTCAAAGCACTGAACATTAACAAACTGGTGATTGTTAATGTATAATGATAAGATTAAACACTTTTTAAACAATTTTCAGCTAACGGCATTTCATTATTGATTGGAGATGCGTTGTTGTCTAGATCACCTCATTTTGAATCGTATCTTTGCAATCAAATCGTCTATACTCGCAAGAAATTAGATCTGTGAAAAAACACAGAGAAAAAAACCTTGTGAGAAACCAGGCTCAGTCAGGGGCCAGTTCTCCTCTGGGCAGACAGAAAGAGTGTGTCTGCCTCCCGATCAATGTTAGGTAGATTGTTCCAGCGTTTGGGGGCTAAAAAGGAAAAGGATCTGCCGCCCGCAATAGATTTTGATATTCTAGGGATTATCAAATGGCCAGAGAATGCTGTGGACATGGAGGGCTACAATGTGAAAAGAGCTTGCTCAAGTACTGAGGAGCTAACCCATTCGTGGCTTTATAAGTAATTAACGAGATTTTGAATGTTTGATAGGGAGCCAGTGCAAAGTTGACATTTAGCCCAACCTTTGTGAAAAATATGATGCTGCTGCTTAGTGGTTGAACTGTATGTTCAAACATTTACTAATTATTAATCTAGTAGTTCACCGAAAGAAACTTTTATAATAAAAAAAACACCAGAGCTAAATAAAGAAGTGACTGTGCTGGAGTGACTGATTGAGAGAGTGAGCAGTAACTACATACAAGATAAGACAGGAAACACACCCAGCTTCTTATTACATTCAGAAAACAGCGTTATTATAGCTGTGACAGTACAGTTAGTCATGACTGTGAAGCAGTGGCCATGCTGTTAGTGCTTCATGTCCACATCAACTTTCAAGCAGGCTTATAGGAAAGACAAGTCTGTACAAATCTTTATTAAACCTTTAAAAGCGAGGCAGAAAAGCAAAATTTAGTATGTTGGAATTTAAGTTCTGAGAAAGTCTTACATCACCACACCCTTTCCAAAACCACAAACACTGAATAAGCCACAACTTCCTGTATTAGGCCAATGCATCAGTTTCTGACAGAGTAAAGCTTCTTCCTGCTCTTTGCCTCTTGGGTTTACAATGACTAGCTCTGACCTGTTATGATGTGTTTTTTTATGTGGATCAAGAAAAATATTATTATACAAATTAATGTATATACATGTATAATGTATATATATTATGTATATACACAATTCTGAAGTCCCACAAATGTATGAAGGTTTTTTTTATATATAAAATGTATATGTATATATAAAACCTAAACAGATTTATTTTAATTTATAATAATAAATTCATAATATTTTTTTCACATTAACTAATTATAAAATAAATGTTATTAATCAGCATTTTAATGTACTTTACAGTGGCCAATGAACTTATTATTATTATTATTATGCATTCATGTCTTTTTTATTTATTTTTTTATTTTAATAACAATAGGGGAATACAAAATCGAATACAAATATGAGCATTTGCAATACAATACATCAAGTATCCTCTTTAAAAGTTGAGATGTCTTAACAGCTTTGCTTTGCGAATGTTTTGTATTGAAGTTAAAGAGTCATAAAACATTTTTAAATCATTAAAAAATAGTCTACCATTAACATACTTTTATCTTTGTGTGTGTGATATGTCCCCATTAATACAATAATTTTAACTGTGTTGTCCATTTCCAGTAGACCGGTATCACAGTTATAGTGACAAACTTGTAAAGGGGTCAAAAAGAAACAAAGAGAACCAAAATAGTTTGGTATAATTACAACTGAAGAATAAACGAGAAATGGTTTCTGATTCTTCTTTACAAAAAAAGGGTGAGAACCCTTTTTAAAACTTGCTAACAAAGTCATTACATGGATAATATCCATGCACTGTTTTAAAATTAGTTTCTTTGACTTTATTAGGAACGAGAAATTTATTCATATCTGAACCACAGATTCTGAATTAAAATCGAGGGATAATCCAGTTTCCATTTTACTATTGCTGTAGGAGGCATACATTTTTGTTTGTTTAAAAATTTGACATAAAAGTAATTGAATTTTTTTGTCCCTCATAAAAATGCCCCCTCCAGTCATGTCTTGTCACCAGCTCTCTCATCTGTCCGCGAGCGTTTCACTTTGTAACAGAGACGTCTCACATAAAGCTCTGATTGGTAGCTCACAGCGACATCTCCGCTCCTATTGGCTGAACAGCGCACATTGACAATGAGCGGAAGTCTTTCAGCGTGAGTGAATGTGAGGCAGAGGGACAGAGGTGGGAGTCTTGTCCCGTTCAACAAAAAGTGACCCGTCAGGGAAAGTTGCCGTTGGGAATAGAGTCAGCGCTGGTTATCACATCTAAACAAGCTCGACAAGAATGGAGATCGAGAAAGAAGTTAAAAAGGTACGCTTATTGAACTGGTCCTGATCCACAAGGTTAGTTGCAGAAACATTCGGCAACGCCCTTAAAGGTAAAGCCACTGCCATTGTTATACATGGCGAAACATTTGGCATTACATCTCTCACATTCAAGGCCGGGTGATTTACAAAACCTGTTTACATTTAGTGAGAAATAGGAAGTTGTCATTAATAGGAAGTACAACATAAAAGGGTCCTGTTTAGTTTTTTTTGTTTTTTTTATAGAAACATGAATTGAATTTCATGTTTTAGTAAACAGAACCTGTAGATTTTATTTTCCTTAACTGTAAACAAGCAGAAATAAGTTGTGAATATTATATTTAATTCCATATATTCATTCACTCATCTTATACGGTTGTCACTGCAGCTAGTGGGGTTCTTTCATCACTTATTGCAGCAGTCCAACCACAAGCCAAATTGTAAAAGCTGAAGTTTAGTGGTGATAAAATATGTTCTGACATACAGTACATGTACGGTAAAGAAAGAAGTGGGTTTATGCAAGAGGTGATGGAAAGATGTGAACTTCCTCTACAGCTTAAAGTCTTAGTTCAACCCACAACCCATTTACTCAACCTCATGTCGCTCCAAATAAATATAACTTTATTCTTCTTTGGAACACAAAAGACACTTTGAAGAAAGTTCTTCAAAGACTATGAATGATGAGTGAAGGTATCAAGCCCAAGGATGTGTGATTGATATGACTGAATGAATTTTAAGTAGTTTTTTACTTAAAATCTTGACAATCAGATCGATTTGAATCCGATCCAGGAACAAATCTGAATGATTAATTCACAAATCTGCTGCAGTTCTCAAGTTTAGCTGGCAGACTTATTGATCTAGTCTTAACAGTTAGCTTTAATAGAATTAATTCGAATTTAGAATTAATAACATGTTATTTCAACCTATTTCTCACAAACCCGTTCAATTTCAGAAGACTTATATCATATATTATAGATTACATTAATGCTATTTTACAAAAGTAAAATGTGCAAAATTTGGAAAGTTGCAGACATCATTTGTTTTTATTGCATGGAAAAGAGCGACCAACGATTTTTCAAACAATATCTCTTAAAAGGAAATCAGTATTACGTTGTACATAACATTTTCACATTTGCATTAAATTGCAAAAAGTAATAGTAAGAGTTCAAGAGTTTGTCAAGGAAATGGTTAACATTTGTAATGTTTAAAGCTATTTTACCAGATGCAGTCATTTTTCTTGCTGCGTGAATGCCACATAATTTCCCCATGTTTTTAAAAGCATTAATGGAGATTTGATTTCTGTAGATATTAAGTACAGGTTTATGGACTGAAATGCGAACGTGGGCCTTAACGTCTCGCTGTTAAACAGTAACTCCTCAGGTCTTGATTTTCAAGCAGAAGAATGTTCTTCTTCAGCAGAGGAGATGTGCTAAGCCCTCCAGGCGTTCTCCATCTTGATAAATACTTGACCTTATAAGGACGTCTTCCAGCTGAGGAGCTTTAGAGTTGAGTTTTGCTGAGACGGAAATAAACTTTATAAAATAAATATTATAATGTCTAGGCTGATTTCACATGTTTCTCAAATATATATTGCACTTTAAATTTCTTGTAGAAATGGAAGAGTAGTTTGAGAGGCATTCTGCTCCTTCCTTTAATTATGGAAATTACGTCCCTCTTCAGACTAAAGAGCATTTTGTAAAGCCTGTAGTTTTTTGTCCTAAATAGTAAGTTCTATGAAGCTTCAAGAAGCACTTGAATCATGTAACCAAGGATAATTAAAAAAAAAACTTTCTTATGACATCAGCCTTTTTAATGAATCTTGTCTGCTTGTCTTATAAAAAGCAGACTCCAGAAGAAATGCAACTTTAAGTTGGATTTGGCAGAATTTGTAAAGGAAAAGAGCATTTTGTAATATTGTGAAATATTATTACAAATAAAAAAGTTCTGTATTGATGGCAAAGCTACATTTTCAGCATCATTACTCCAGTCTTCAGTGTCTCTTCAGAAATCATTCTAATATGCTGATTGTGTGTGTGTGTGTGTGTATATATATATATATATATAGAGGCTAATAATTATGAAATTAGGGATTTTTTTTTCAATTAGTAGAAAAAAAGGGGCCAGAGGTCACAATTTAATTCAAAAAAAAAAAAAAAAATGCTCATGCTTTTTTTGAATTTCTGATGATTTTACCAATATTTGACCAATATGTGTTTGTGAAGACATTTGCTCATGTCTTCTGTTGTTTTGCCAGATAACCCTGGGCCATGAGATTGGAGCTGGAGCTGCCTGTCTGAAATGCAAGGACAAATGTGAAGGCTTTGAGCTTCACTTCTGGCGGTTTGTGCTTGCTTCCTTCCTACATATTTTTGTGTCGTGTTATCATTATCATGCATGTGGTTTTCATTGCGCAAATTGTGTCTAATCATGTTGGGTCATCATTGATTCAACACTGATGATGTTTTTATCTGTCTTCATCATTTTGACAAACTCACCAACATGCAATACCGTAACTATCTGGCAAAAAAGCTGTCACACTGAGAGAGCTCTGGCCATTAGCTGCACTCTGTTGGTTTTCCTGAAGAAAGAACCACAGGTGCCAGGATGCCTCTGCCAGAGCTCTATCACTGCAGCGGTGTTGTGTGCCATTCCCAATCACTCTCATGGGGTTTCAGGAATTCTTCAAATTAAAGGACGTCAAAGTGGATACAGGTCATTGGATGCAGAGCCTGAGACTTCATCTTTGTGTTTTGTTTCTAGGCAGCAGGGAAGGGCGGCTGGCCATCCAGTGCTGAACAGAATTAGTCAGGTTTCTATGGAAGCTTATTTCCACCACAGAATAAAAAATAAAACATAAATATATTTTTCACGCAATTTTGAGTTATAATTGTGGCATCTAAACTTGCAGCTGTGAGAAATAAAGATGGAATTGTAAGATAGTGAGATTGTAAACTAAGAATTTAAAGAAATAAATTTTTAATTGTGAGGTAGAACCTGCAATTGTGACGGGAAAAATATCAAAATTAAGAGCTTTTAAATATCCCAAAGATTTGTGAGTTTTTATTCCATGGCTAGTAAGCTTCCATAGGTTTCCATGTTGTAAAGCGACTCAAACAAACTCACTTCCTGTGCCTCATCTTTAATTCAAAGTCATTCTTTTATAAATGGCTTTGGATAAAAACATTTGCGCTTTGATGCTTTGGATCACTGACATGCTGAAACATTGCTTTTGGGTGAAGATAAAGCCTCTTTGGATTTGTGGCTACGATTTATGTTTTGCATTTCTCAAACGCTTTCTGTCTTACTCCTTGGCTCTCATTGATATGTTAAGCAGCCCAAAGTGTATTTAAAGAGGCCACATTATACTTTTATAGGATTTTATTTTCTTCACTTAAAATGTCAGTCAAGGTTTCGTATACCAACGAGTCAGAATTTAGATTTTTCAGTTTAAATTGTCAACAAATTGAGTTTTTCTTGCAATGTCCCATATAAACTAGGGCTGGGCGATATATATCGAACGACATATATATATCAGTAAAGCCGGCTCTTTGATTAGCGCTAAATCTCCATCAGCCCTAATATAAACCAGATAAACAATACTTTATCCTGCTGCACAGAAAGTCCTTTTTTATCTCTTAATTTTTACAGCTCTCAGTGCAACACAATATGGTTTGTTTTTTTGTTACAATTCATGCCGACAGTGATTTAGTATGTAGTTTTCCAAGTAAATACAGATTTTATGTGCATGCCTAAACTTGACCTGAGCAGCAATCCAAACTAATGTAATCAGACTCTTAGCTAAACAAAACAGCTCATCCTACAGTAAAAATATACTCCTTTCATTCTCCATCAATCACTCCATCAGCTTTTAGAATTAATTTAATACATTAACACAAGCCTTTTTTCTCAGTATGCTGCTGTTCGGTTTGGTTCTTCACACACTACAGTTCAGAAGTTTGGGATTTGTCTCTTACGTTGCATTTACTTGATTAGAAATACAGTAATATTGTGACATTATTTCATATGTTGAAAACAAATTTGCTGTTTAATCCAGTATTTTTTGCAGAAACTGTCATTTTTAGCATTTGTTGATGAGTATAAAGTTTAAAAACAGCCTTTATTTGAAATATAGATTCTTTCTAATAATATAAAGATCTTTAGTGTTGCTTTTGATTGATTTAAATCCACGCTAAATAAACCTTTCCATTTCTTTTTTGAAAAAATAAACCAAAAAACTAAATGACCATTTTTGGAGTAAAAAATATAAATTCTGTCTTCCCTTTTAACAGAAAGATTTGTCGAAATTGCAAGTGTGGTGTTGAGGACCATGATGTGCAGCTCGAGACTGAGGAGAATAAGAAGGTGGGGAAGCTTTTTGAGGACACCAAGTACACAGGCCTTATAGCCAAGCTGAAGAGAGATGGCATCCCATCTTATAAAGGCAACCAAGTCACCATCTGCATCCCGGCCACCACCGTCTGCACTGCTACTCCTGTTCCTGCTGCCAGCTTTATCCCTGGCTCCAGCCAGATCTCTGCTCCCAGCGCTCAGCCGGCTCATTCCCCACCTGCTGCCGGAGTTCACTCCGCTGCTTCATCTGCAACGGGCCCTAATGCTGCCCCAGGAACAGGACGCACTGTGGCCTCAGGAACAGGCTACTCCGCTGCTCCAGGAACAGGTCACACTGCTGATCCAGGAACAGGACGCACTGTGGCCCCAGGAACAGGCTACTCTGCTGCTCCAGGAACAGGTCACACTGCTGCTCCAGGAACAGGCCGCACTGCTGCATCAGGACCGGGTCATAGTGCTGCCACTACTGTTGTTCCATCCCCTACACCAGTGCCTGCCAAAACAGATGTGGTTAAGTCTGTTACATACGATTGGGCTCCACCTGGGATCCATCAAAGCTTGGTATATTATGTTTTAATATATATTTTGATATATTTTAATAGATTTTTTTTTTTTGTGTGTGTTTGAGGGTGAAGTGTACTGTGATAATTGCGTCCACTAGATGTCATTGTTCTCCACTTAATGTTCTGTTTCTTGTCTTTTTAAATAAATAATCTTATAGATTATAGATATAATATTTTTAAAAAATCAGCATTTATTAATTTAACCCATAACCAAAATTAGGCTTTTAGCAGTTGTGTGTGTGTGTGTGTGTGTGTATGTATATATATATATATATATATATATGTATATATATAATTTTTTTGCGTCTCTGTATTAAAATATTTTTATTTTAAAATCATTTAGCCCTGCATAAATCTTTTGCAAATTCTCTATCAAAACTATACATAAAAATATTCATTATTATTTAAATTAATATGTATTAATGCTATGAATAATAAATAAAAAAAATTCTGAAATTAATTGCAATTAATCCCTTTAAATTAATCTGCAGTTAATAAAATAAAAAATAAAATATGAAGACGATAACTTATTTAAATACATAGTAGTTAAGAGCCTCTAATATCAAAGTATAAACTTCTAATTTAAAATAAGTGAACTTAAAACAATCTTACCATGAACCCTGTAATCTATTTAGATTTACATTTTACCTATAATAAATAGGGCTGGGCGATATATATGGAACGCTAATCAAAGAACCAGCTTTACTGATGAGACGCGCATAATATATTGTTCGATATATATCGCCCAGCCCTAATAATAAATGTCATATTGAACTGTGTCTTTCAACAAGTAGGAAATTAAATGTAGATTAATCAATATGTAATTGATTATACATGAAAGCAACTAAAGTTATTGAGATTAAGATATTGATTATACTTTGTTTATATTCTAATATTCAGTTTCACTCATCATTCACCACAGTACAACAGTTAAATATATTCCACATCTTATTTTATATTAACTAGAAAACACCACTTCTGTCCTCTCAGGCTCTGCGATACATGGAGCTTCTTCCTGCGGAGCGGCGGCCCATCGCTGGTACGGTGGGAGCAGATTACCGTAAGAAACAGATGGCCAAACAGCTCCCCGACCACGACCAAGACCCCGAGCGCTGCCACGAACTCTCACCCGGCGAAGTTAAGCAAATGCAGCAGTACGTCCGCAAGTACAAGGACGAGGCATTGGGCATAGGTGACATCACCCTGCCCGAAGAGATGGGACAGCAGGCAGGTATGGCCGGGGAAAAGGGTCCTCAAGGCCTCGGGGCAGGAGGGAAAAATGGGACTCCAGGAGACAAAGGCGACGCTATTGCAACGATGGGAAAAGTTGGTACCCCGGGGGCTGCTGGGATGTCACCCGCTGGACCTGTTGGCAACTATGTAAGCGTGCAATTCCTACATATATGTTTGGTTAATTGCAACTCAGTTAGTGAATGTGGATTGTCATGGATACATTTTTGATTATATACAAATAGATTTTGCAACCTTTCTGTTCTCATTATCCCTTTACATCTAAATGACTCTCAATCTAATTTATAGGCATTTAAATGTCACCATGTATGAATGAAAAATCCCCTTTGGAGTTGTTGAGCAGCAGTATTTATTTCTACCACATGTGCACTACGGGAGTCGAATCGTTCTCCAGCGCTTATCTCCAGATTCACTCGATTAACATAAGAGCAGTTCAGATTCTGCCAAGCCTGTGTTAGTCAGGCAGTTGGAATGAACGTTATGTTCTTTCAGAGATCTTCATAAATTAGCACACTTAGTCCCTGTGGTTATGTTCAGGCTCTGGTGGATTTTTCCAAAATCTATTGTAAGCGTCTGAAATCTCATGACAGAAACACATGCCTTTTACTTTTGCCTTTTTTAAATGGATAGTTTACCCTAAGATCGTGTCATTGTTTACTCACCCTCATGTTATGCCAAACCTGTCCAGCCTTTTTTCCCTGGAACACAAAAGGAGAACTGAAATGATCTTTCCCAGCTCTTTTCCTTAGAACAACATGTCATAGCAATCACATTTCTCAAGCTCCGAAAAGCACAATGAAAGTGATGCATGTAATTAACTACAGCTCTCGATAGAACAAACCAAATTTGTCATTCATTCGTCTGCTGCAGCTTTCCAATCATACTCTAAAAATAGGTTATTGCGCATATAATCATAAATATGAGAAATAGTCTTATTCTTATTGTGACGTATGACATCATAAATACAAGAAATCAATCGGGGGAAATAGTCACATTATGGTGTAAAGACATACATTTGATAAATACTCATAATTACGAAAAATAATTGGATTGAATGAAAATGCCATAAATGCAACAAATCTTAATTACAAGATATAAAATGATAATGAATTGATTATGTGCTCTAAATAAAGTCATTTTTAGAGAAATAAAGTAGTAATTTATGAGATATTAAGTGTTACAAAATACAAAACGTTACAATTATATTGTGAGAAATAAAGTTACTGTATAAGATAAAAAATTATTTAATTTTATTTAATAAATAAAAAGCCATACATATGTATTATATGTGACCCTGGACCACAAAACCAGTCTGGGGTTTATTTGTAGCAATATCCCAAAATACATTGCATGGGTCAAAATTATAGATTTTTTTTTATGCCAAAAATTATTAGGAAATTAAGTAAAGATCATGTTCCATGAAGATTTTTTGTAAAATCCCTTCTGTAAACATATCAAAATGTCATTTTTGATTAGTAAAATGCATTGATAAGATATTCATTTGGACAACTTTAAAGGTGATTTGCTTAGTATTTAGATTTTGTCACCCTCCGATTCCAGATTTTCAAATAGATGTCTCTCGGCCAAATATTGTCCTAACAAACCATGTGTCAATAGAAAGCTTATTTATTGAGCTTCCATATGATGTATACATCTCAGTTTTGTAAAATTTTACCTTATGACTGTTTTTGTGGTCCAGGGTCTCACATATATATATATATATATATATATATATATATATATATAATAAAAAGTTCAGATTTGACACAACATGAGGTTTCAGTGTGCTAAAGTAAATGAAGTGCTAAAGTAAACAGTATCTGGCCTTGTTCATTGAATCCAACCTGCCCTATTCTTCACTGATGTTTCTGCCAAGCTGAACTCCTCACCGGATCTCTGCCCACAGTCATGTCACCGCTGCCAGCTGCCCATGAAGAAGGGTGAGCCGGCGGTGTACGCAGAGCGAGCAGGCTACGATAAACTCTGGCACCCGGCGTGCTTTGTCTGCTGTACCTGTACGGAGCTACTGGTGGACATGATCTATTTCTGGAAGAAGGATCAGCTGTACTGTGGCCGTCATTACGGAGACAGCGAAAAGCCTCGATGTGCAGGGTGCGATGAGGTGAGCGGAGGCAAAGCAGTTCATTTTCTCAATGTCGCCAATTTGCTTACATTTGATTCGTGACCTAGAAATGGTGCAGCATCTCTACTTGTTTGAAAACCTCAATACTTCATTCATTGTCATTGTAGACCTCGCCATATGTTTTGTGTTAAGATCACAAACAGTTTTTGTAAAATGAATGCAATTTTGTCGACTGTTGATAAATTGCTTTTAACATACCATATGGTTCAATGCACAGTACTGAGGAGTATGTGTGTGTGTGTGTGTGTGTGTGTGGTCTTCAGCTCATCTTCAGTAATGAGTACACCCAGGCTGAGGGCCACAATTGGCACCTGAAGCACTTCTGCTGTTTTGACTGTGACTGTGTGCTGGCTGGAGAGACCTACGTCATGGAGAACGAGAAGCCTGTTTGCAAACCCTGCTACATGAAGAACCACGCTGTGGTAAAGACAAGACTTCATTTCTCCCTGTCTCTGTCTCTCTGTCTGTCCAGTCTTTTTTCCCTGGAACACAAAAGGAGAATTGAAATGATCTCTACCAGCGCTTTTTCTTACAACAACATGTCATAGCAATCACGTTTGACAAGCTCCGAGAACCACAATAAATGTGATGCATGAAAATAACTACAGGTTTTAAATGAACAAACCAAATGTATGCTCTATAAAAAGATGAGAGTGATATATTTAGGCCAGCTTTTAGCTTCTTATTTTTTATGTGTTGTTATAAAGCTGTATTATGAAAAATATATAAATATAATGTGATCTATAATGGCACGAAAACAAGAAGATATATAAAATCATAAATATAAGTAAAAAGTTATTATGAAATGTAAAGTCATTTAAAGAAATGTGAGAAAAAATGTTGTAATCGTATAAATACAGGAAGTCAAATATTTGAATGATGAGAGATAAGGTCATAAATACAAGAAACATGTTTTGTTTTATTGTAGTTATATTGTGAGAAATAATGTTATAGTAATATATAATATGTAATGTCATAAATATTACATATATATATGTAAATGGATATTCAGTTATATTGTAAGAAATAAAGTTACAAATAATGAGATATAAAACTATAAATACAAGACGTAACATGATTACATGTAATATTTGCATTATAAGAACATAAAAGTTGGTAATTATCAAAATTATAATTTTGTCACAGTTTATTTTTAAGAATTTATAGATATGAGAAATGTGTAACTTTGTAAAAAAATCATATATACAATAAGTAATGCAAAGTAGTCATAATATATATTCTTAAATAAAAAACAAACATGTTTGCACACGTACTTTCACAAGTATCTTTTTTCTCTATTCAATTTCTTTTAATATTCCTCATAGAAATGAATAGGTTACTTATATTGTATGATATGCATGCACATTTAAATTCTCCTCGTGCTTTTGCAGGCAAACAATTAGATTGCAAATACTGTATATTTTAGTAATTCCCGTGCACATGCAGCACAACATTTTTAATGACTTCTTTCATGCTGCTCAAACACTTCAAACAAGCGAAACGTTTAGCAGCTAGTTTTACATCCAAGTATCATTCATGTCACACCTAAATGGAAGTGAATTCCTGCTAAGCCTGGGCTATTAAACCTAACAGGCTCGGCATGTGCTCGTCAGCCATGTTGGTTCAGGAGCAGGTGAAGGATATTTCGGAAGTGCCAGTGACATGATAATCAGAGGACAGCGAGGGTGGAAGCACTCTTAATGGAGTTGTGTGATATCGGACACCAACGATCTCTCTGAACTATGACACAAAGCTCTTATGACTCATCGGCTTCAGATATACAAATAGAGGGGATTTTTAAAGTGCCCCTATTATGGATTTTTTTTTAAATGACGTTTCATGCAGTATGTAACATCCTGCAAAGTTTTAAAGGAATAATTCATCCAAAAATGAAAATTTAATTTTAGGCTGTTTTGGGTCACCATTGACTTCCATAGTATTTTTTTTTCCTACTATGGAGGTCGAAACAGCCCGGTTTTGTTGAACAAACAAAGCAAAAAAAAAAGCTTAATGTCAATCTGTAATGACTCCCAAATCTGTTTTGACTCCCAAAACCAAAATATGAACCTTTCATTACTCATAATAGGGGCACAATATTTTACAGGGTTAATTGTGCAATCCAAGACGAGTCAAAACAGATTTGTTATAATACTTCCTGTGAATTTATCTGTATCCCTCTGTGTTCACAGTGTTGTGCGGCCTGTCAGAACCCCATCGAGCCTGAGGCCCAGCGTGTGTCGTACGGAGAGCACCACTGGCACGCCGAACCCCAGTGCTTCCAGTGCTCCTGCTGCTCCAAGTGCCTTATGGGCCAGCGCTTCATGGCCATGCAGGGCATGCTGCTGTGCTCCATGGAGTGCAAGAAGAAGATGGCCTCCTGAAGGAACACCTAGTGTGCCAGTTTCTCCCCAATGCAGTACACATAAATATATCCTTCCGTCATTTATTGATAAATGTATGTATTTGTATGACCAATCTTAATGTTATTCCAAGTCCTCGTTTATGGGAAATAATACGCAATAACAGTGGAGCAGCGGCTGAAAAAGTGTTGTCAATGTGATACTTTATTATTAACAAATTAGTATTAATAAACAGAAGCAATGATGGCTTTTGTTCCTCAGCTACTGAAAATTTGATTTCTATTTTTTTGTCTAATATTGCACTTTGTTTAGCTTTCACTCAGCAATCCAATAAACGTTTTGCAGTAATATTAATAGATTTCTTTCCCCCATGTGAATTGGTTCAACTGTGTATCTAAATATCTTATGACGTACAAGTTTGGGATCTCAAGGGACAGGTGTTACGTTCATGGTAATGTCTTGACCGTTTCACACCATTGAAAATTCAAATCCAGGCCGGCACTTTTAGGGAAAAGTTAGCCCTCCGTGTGTTGTCTTACACTAAGCTGTGGAAACTGGGCACAATTCAAGGAAGCCCGGTTCCATTGTCTCTAATGGAGGCGAACTTAAGACTATAGCATCATTTCCTCCCATCGTAACGGTCCACGGTCGCACGAGGGGCTCGACTGTTTCACCTCCCCTCACCTCACGCCACACAAGGGTGGAGTTTTCCAGAAGGGAATTCTTTCCTTCAATGTCAGCCCCTCGCACAGGAATGCATTTATATGGTGCTTTCCCTGCCAAACACGGAGCACACTTACTTGCACGCTTGCCTCCCAAGCACTCGTTTTCCCCGTTAGCGCTAACGGTGTGAGAGAGATGATTGTTGATTTGTAGCTCCCCGAGGTGATGAAACCCAGATGCAAAGCGTTGCTTCTGTTTAGTGAAACTATAGCACAGGCCCCACACGTGAAGAGTCAAGACAGGGAGATGATCCAAATCCCTGGAGGATCCTACGGGTGTCAGCAGAAATGTGACAAATACAGTAGGATCATTTGTTATAGACACTTTGGAAATGACAGTATGGAAGAATAGTCTGGCGAAATGTGCAGTGGTGACTTTTCAGCTTTAGTTTTAATGCGTTTGTTTTGCCAGACCCCCCCCCTCCTCATGGTGGTCATGTTTATCTGGCCTTTAGCTGAGAAAATGTTCCTAGATAAGCATGTATAAACTCAGCTGGTTCATTGTGTAGTGTAATATAAGCCATATTATTGTAAAATAATCTGGTGTTAGCACATTATAACAGCAATAAATCATAATAGAGAGTCAGAGACATGAATAGATGGACCGATAAAAAGACAAGATGGTCGGATAGATCCGTACGTATACTCTAGTGAAAAATAAATATACGAATAGATTTATTCCGTGCTAAGTATATAAAAAATAAATGTACATTTTTCTGTACTTTATAAAAAAAAAATACCCTGCAGTTGTACTTTTGTTATGGTAAACTGTATCAATTTGAATAACAAATTTTGTACTTAATTATCTTTAATTGTGCTGAAGATACAATATCACAATACTCATCAATAGTGACATTAAAACACATTTTAGGCTTACTATTAAGAAATATGCATTGTGCACAAGTACTCTCATTAAAGTTCCATTAAATTAATATTAATATTATTAGCTTTTTTTATTAGGGTATCTATCTGTCTATACAAATACATATAAATCCTCTATATATATATATATATATATATATATATATAAAATGTCTATTGTTTACAAAAATGGATTTATTGTTAATATAAACACCTGTTTCTTCTGGGAAAATCAGTTTTAGCAGCAAGTTGAGATTCTCCTGCAGGAGGCGCTCTTCAACATTCTATATGTTGTTGCACAGCACCAGCCTTCGTTATTTTGTTTATAGCAATATGAAGCTAACGCTTGTGAAGGATACGACACCTTTTTGTCAACCAGGTTTTATGTTCGGCCTAGGGCTCATCTGAGGTTTGAACAGCATTCTTATCAATCTGTCATTTCCCTTTTCAGAAATGTGTGGTTTAGGTTTTGATTCTATGGCAAAAATGTTGTCAAAGAAACGTTTTCCAACCTCTAACTTACCTGGCAATTGTGTGACTTTTCGTTGTACTTTGTTTACAAATGATCCAACGGCGTGAGACTCGTCCAGATGCTCCAGGTAAGTGTGATAGGAATGTGAATAACGTTACAGGCTACAGCTGAGGGAGGCCGAGTCAGAATGCAAGATAAATGTCAGCTGTCTCACTGACTGATAAGCTTCTCCAACAACATTCCTCCTAAAAAAGAGAAAACAAGAAAGAATTTGACACATAGCAGTGACAGAACCAGAAATGATGTGCTGGCAGCCAGTACAGAAAGAGCCAGTCACTCTTTCTAGTCACCTCAGTGAGGTTTACTATAAAACCTTCAAATGACCACAACTGCTGAACAGCTTTCCAAATAGGTTTCCCTAGGAAACACGTAATGCATTTAAAATACATTTATTTCATGCTAAGTATAGTTCAAAACTTATTTACCGACAGATAACTCGAGACCTATATAAAAAATATAATTCAACTTTATTTAGTATTACTCGTGCAAAATGCATATTTCTTATCAATAAGCCTAAAATACGTGTTTATATCACTTTTAATGAGGATTGTGTAATATTGCCCTTTAAATGCAAAATATTTAAAGTGTACCTAAAGTATAATTGCAATAGTTGCACTTCAGCACAATCATATATACTAAGTTTGTCTTTATTTGGACTTTAGCAATACTTCCGCACAATTAAAGTGCATTATGTTCCAATTTAGCAAAATTTAAATATACCAGTTCAGTATACTAAAAGAACATAGTACACACATATGAAAATGTATTTGTAGTATACTGAGCATGAAATAAATGTAATTAAAATAAATTGAAGTAAATTTGTTTTTTGCTAGGGTTTGTGATTTTTTTTTCTTTCTGTCTTTCAGAGCTGGATATTCACACACATTTCACAATTTGAGTAATTACAAGATTTCCATTCAGTTCCAATCGCAATTCCATAATGATACGTTTTCATCCCTGTTGAAAAAAATCTGCATATGTAGGTCAGGTATATTTTGAAGCTGGTATGCTTGTTTAAGATGGTTCTTTGCTGATTTAAGATGGTCGGATCAGCTTAAACCAGCAAAGGACCAGCATAAAACAGCATCCCAGCTTCAAAACATTCCTTTCTGCAGCATTTGGGGTTTTATCAACATGGTTATCAGGTTTTTTTAAGGAAATCTCTCAACTTACGCTCTAAACTATACAGGTAACTCACCATATTCATCTATTAAAGGTAAAAATGAACAATGATCACTGAATGGCTTTTCTGAAGTAAATGTGGTCCTACACGTGACATTGTTTACAAGCTGTATTTTTATGTCTACTCAGCTTACCCAAAGTTGAAAGAATGATTGAGTTACTACAAGAGACACATTCCGATAAGTTGTACTGTATCTTTCAACACACTTTCTGATGTTCATTCGTATTCATACACGTTTGAACCTAGACGACTTCACCACACTAAAGAGCACCAAAACAGTATTTATTGGTTAGAATTCGTAATAAAAAAATTTAAATGCTGAGACTTTCTTTTCCTATCAAAAGTAACAAAACACAAAGCCTATTGTGATTTATTGGATTGGAGGCCTTAACTTAATGAATCAACTAAAAAACAGCATCTACGATTCTTTCAGATTTAAGAATGATTATTGGTTCATAAAAATGAAAATCAATCAGTCAATATTTTGAACCCAGACCCAGCCCTGCTGTTTACGCATATGGTGTGCTGATCTGAAGCAGATGAGATCAGTTTCTTCCAGGATTTCAGGTGTACTTTGTCATCCAGGCATGCTCATACCAACGCTGGGCAAGCAAATAAAGCAAATCCCTGGCACAGCCCAAATGGTCTTTAAATCATATCTGCGGTTGGGTTCTTTCGGCACTCTTGTGCTTTTGTCTATCTCGTACACTCCTCTGTTTCCTGCCTTTTTCATTGTGTGTCAGCTTAAATATGATAATAAAAGAACTCTCCACACCCACCTTTGGTTTATTAGACCATTGTTTGATGTTCTTACTCATTCTATCTATTTCTCTCCTGTTCTGTTTATCTCTTTTTCTCTCTAGGGCAGTAACATTGAGAAGCCCCACCCAGAGACACTCTAGCTCTCCCAAATGCCGAAGAACCATGTGGTATCCAGATTCCACTTAGACCATTTTAGACATTAGTGCTTATTATTCACCGGGAGTTTTCTTTCTTTGGCATGATGGCTATTTATTTTGGGTAGCGCAAAAAGGTTTTAAGCACAGCAGATTAGGATGAGATCACTTTCTTTTGTATATTTCCAATATGTGAGGTGTTTTGGGATTGTGGAGTTTTCTTTTACATGCAAAATGCATTGATATTGTGGCACATCCAATTTGAATTTGTGTACTGTAAAATATTTGGAAACTTACACGACAACTGGAAACTCAAAAGACAGCTCACCCAAAAATCAATAACTTTTTCCAAATCTGCATGCATTTCTTTTAAAAGAATGTTTCAGTACAAAAAATTTTGGGTGTCAATGACTTCCATGTTTTTCTCCAAACTTTGGAAGTCAATGGGACCTGAAATTAGCAAATTTTTAACTACTTGTATTTATGTTACTCATTGAAACTCTTGAGTAAATGTCTTAATTTGTTCATTTATGTTGCTCTTTCGATGCCATTTAAAACCTGGTGTAAGGGTCTAAATACTTTTTGGGCCATTGTGTTTCCAACAGCAGTGGTAGTCGTGCCTAAATTGATTACATCTTGTCCACGTCAGACCTTTATAGGTGTTTTTCGTTCAAACAAATCTTTAAACTACTTAAGTCAAGATAGACGGATCACAGATCAAAGCTGAAGTATTTACAAAGTACGTAAGTGGACTTCGCTGCTTGAATGAAGAATGCAGAGAATCCACAGAACAATGAAAGATGATATTGATTATTCCAGTACATTCTTGTTGCATTGTGTTACTGCTGCTCCTGATGTTTATTCAACAGTGTTTGACACAGATTTCACGGGCCCTATTAACCATGGACTCTCCAGGTTCAGTTTGCATAGCCTAGCAACTGCCTCAGTTTCCTGCCTTTGTACACTATGTCATTTCCCCTACTTCACCTTGGAAAAAACGTACAAGCAGAGGCAAACACACAAACCCCTCACTGTCGTTTGACCAAGAAAAGTATGTGGCATAAGGATTTTGCATGAATGGCAAAAAACATCTGGTTAACTCGTTCAGTAGATCCTCTGTTGTTTGTTTCTGCTCACACAACTCAATTGTTTAGTTCCATCGCTCATGTTTTGAGATAAAACGTACTTACAGTGACAAATTATAGGTGATTTTGCATGTTTTAATAATCCAGTTTTCTTTGTTTGGGGGGGAAAAGTCCAGAAAAGCAGCATGGAAGTGAGTTATCATAATGCACAGCCAAATACATACCAACTTATGCAATGCATTCTGGGTAATGATTTTTTCTTGTTTAAGACAGCTCCAATCCACCCTGGAAGAGGATCATCCTATTGTTTATTTGAACAATAACAATAATTTGGATATACGTTATTTAGTTGACTGGTCTGGATAGTAGCTCTTTGCTGTCTGTATGGCCATGTGTTTTCTAGTATTTCATCCTGATATGCTCTACTTTACAATAATTATGATGCATGTTGACGGAAGCACTTTACCTTTACATAAATAATTATGAAACTCTTAATATGCTTTTTACTGTAGAGAGATAAGAAGTCTTAAAAGCTGCGCTCTGGATTTAGTAAGCTGTTGGAGAAAATTTTGAAGGGCTAATAAACGTCTCAAGCAGGAATGTGTGACTACCTTTTATGGGCATTGAAATCAAAAGCCCATTTTTTTCTATCATTTTTTTTGCAGAAAAGCGGTTTACTTTACTTTAATGTGGTTTAAATAAGGGGGATTTCTAAAGGTTAAACAGTGATTTAACTCTCATTCTAGGACCGTTTTAAAAGCAGTAGCGAAAGCAGGGGTTCCTTTTCCTGAATGGTGCTGATGTCACTGAGTATCACCTCTCTGTGAAGGAGAAGTACTGAGGTGAGAATGTGAGGGGTCAGAATCTGGCTCTTGTTACGTTTCAGATCTTTCTTTTTTTTTTGGCATCTCCATCAGTTTTTTCCACCCATCTTTAGGATCAAAGAAAATAGTAGATATTTGACATCAAAAGACAGCACATCTCTCCAGTCCTGTACTGCATGTAGTGTTGTCACGGCACCAAAATTTCAGTATTCGGTACCAATACCAGTGAAAATCCACAGTTCTTTTAATTGAAAGAAAACATGTACTACAAAACTTTTCTTACTTTCACAATCAATATACTCACAAGGTTAACTTACACCCTCCGTGTGGTCAATCCGCACAAGCTTGTTTTATTTGCGGCCCCTTTAAATAAAAGACAAGCATTCAATCTACGTCAGAGTGTCAAGAGCGTCCAAAAATCTCTGTAAAGCATCGTTGCCAGGGCGAAAAAAAACCTGGTACCGTTTTTACCTGGTAAAAACGTCAGAAAACCTGGTACCGTAACATTTAAAAAAATTTAAAGTACTGTCTTGGTACCGAAGTACCGGGTCTTTTGAAAACACTAACTGCATAATACATTCCACTGACACAGAAATGTCAGAATTAGCCCAATACCTAGCCTTTAACTTTTAATCTTTTGACCCCTGTCACACCCACATAACCTGTCATAACCTTTATTTTCAGAGCTACTTTCCAGCAAAAGCAATATCCCAAAAATGTCCACCTTATATTAGTTAAGCATATGTTAATTCAGATTTTTTTATATACAAAGAGCTAATTAAAAGCTTGTTCAATCTACCCCCGGTAGCTTTAACTTATTTTACGTAATCAGCCTTGTTTACATCCGGTTGAAAGCACACGCATGTGCGTAATCTGTGGCTGTTTGCGCCTAGAAGACAGTGTATGCTTTATCTTCTCGGACCTTTGAGTCTCATTCAGCAAAATGAAAAAATATTTGTTGAAAAAAAAGACATTTTCCTACTGCTTTAATGAAGCTAGCTACAATGGGTTACAGAGGCTTCAGGTTCCGTCGCTACGCATACTTCATCGGAATGAGTGGTCTGATTGGTTGTAGATTTGTCCAGTAGTATACAGAGGCATCTGATGGACGCAGGTTAAGTCTGCATCCTAGAAGGCAGGTAGTAAAGTAGCTTGGCCAGACACTACAAACAAGACAAAACTATAATGCTATAAGAAACAGAAAAGATGAATTCATTCTTTACCTGGTTCTTTAATCTACGATTCGCTCGCCTTTTATCTGACATGTTTTCGGGTTCGAATCATTCATTCATCACGTCACAGCCCCATAAGCTTAACCTATGCAGCCTGAGCTGGAAACAGAATTGATTAGTTCATCTCTCGAGTCTTTCGAGTCATTCATTCTTATGTTATGTGACATGACAGCACTGGATCTAGAAATTAGTTACTTGAAAACTTGGAATTATTTAGATAATTTCTAAATATGATCCAACATACAGCAAATGGAATTTTACATTAGTATTTGACTGAGGTACTGAGCCGGAACCTACTCAAACCCCAAAGACTCGAGAGATGAACTAATCAGTTCTTTTTACGGCTGCGTTGGTTAAGCTTATGGGGCTGTGACGTGATTAACGAACCACTTAAAAGACTCGAAACAGGTGAATCAATAATTCCAATAGAGAAACTATAGGATGCTGTGCAAATGCGCATGGGCGACTGAACGATTCACTCCCACGATTCGTTCTTCCCGAGTCACATTAAAGATTTGTTCAAAATGAACGAATCGCTCAAGAACGACCCATCACTAACACTTACACAGTAAAATTCTCTAAAATGGTGGATATGATGTTATTTTTGTTTTCTTTGCACAAAAAAAATGCTCGTATCTTTGCAAAACAGCTGCTGATACCACTATTTTACCAGTGTTTTTACCACGTTTCTGGATCTGGGATTATTTCAGTTGTATTGCTGTCTATGGAGGCACAGATGACTCTCTGATATCATCAAAAATATCTTAATTTGTGTTCTAAAGATGAACGAAGGTCTTATGGGTTTAAAACGACACGAGGGTGAGTAATTAATTACAGAATTGTCATTTTTGGGTGAACTAACCCTTGAAGATCCACGCTCATCCACAAAGATCCAGATCATCCAGTAATGATTTTTTCATGATTTTTTGATATTTCTCACAGATTGAGTTTGTGATTATACAATTTTCATTTTTGGGTGACCAATTGTATTAGTATTTTTCCTTAAAAATTACACAACTAACAAAGCTAACATTATATAAAGGTTAAGGTTTTTCCCAAAACTGTCCAGGTCAGTATAACCTTTTCCTTAAAAGGTATTTAAATTAATTTGGCCTGCTTGATTGCTAACAAGCCAACCGGAGTATAACCCTTTAGCATTATTTCATGGCCCTGCTTGGCTTGTTTTGGCATTACACAACACAATCATTTCCCTTCCCCTGAGACTGATTCACTAGAGAGCTGGTCCATGCTTGCTGAAAGAATGCACCTCATGGAATGCCGGTCTTTGTATCACTGTAACTTTCGAGCCAAGTATCATGAACAATGCGAACTGTCACAGACTTGTTTGGATGTTACTTAGTTGCGCATTGAAACACTAAGCATGAGGATTGGAGCTGTAGTGAATTAGAGGGATAAGATAATATGAAAGCACTTATAATTTACAGTTTCTTTTCTGTATACGAACCTGACGTCAGGGGCATTCATGTAACATACGTCGGCTTTGTGAAAATAAACCAAATCCTATTGTTTCTGCTCTTACGGTTGCCTTGCTTAGCCAGGTCTCAGTGATGCTAAAGTCTGTACATGTAAACATCTTTATATTTTCCTCATCCAGTTCTCTGAAACTGAACACCGTTTATTCCATGGAATGAATTGGTAACGGCATGTCCTAGTGTTTTCACAAACATGCTGCACTGATAAGTCTGTGGCTCTGGGATTCTTAGAGTCTGAGGTAATGGAGTAAATGCAGAAATGTATGGGGCAATCATTTCAGCTGGCGTGTTTGCACCCTCGCTGGGACGCGCAGTGTAAGGTGATCAGGCAGGTTATGCTAATGGCTTATGTACATTTACATGAATTGCTGTGAAACAAAATCATATGCAGTGTTTGTGCAATATTTGCTATCCTGTTTTGCATCTTCACAGAAACCTTCTGTGTTTATATATGATAATGTGAAGAACTGAAAGAACTGCGTGACACTCACAAATAACATGTTTCAGTTCTATTACCCCAAAACCAACATTCTATTTAGTTCTTTACCTTTCGGTATTTTGTTTTTATAAAAAATAATATTTGTATTTGTTTATATGTGTGTTTTGTATGGTTTTTGTTAATAGTACCTTTTAAGCTTGTAATTAAATATATAATTTTATATTAAATATTTATTTTATATTAAAGAAGACAACAGTTTTATTTTTTGCTTGTTTTTGTTTTTTAATATTTATTCTTGTTTGAAAACTTTGATTTTGAGTTCAAACGTTTTTGTTTTCTTCTACTTAGTTTTTTTGTTTTGTTTCTGTTGTTAAAATATGAACTATACATGTGTATTTCTTTATAAATAATAAATATACACAGAACACATACATATGATGTTTATTTTAGATGCGATTAATCACGATTAATCGCTTGACAGCACATCTAACATAATTAGAAGCGCTGTTGCTGATTTAATTTCAACCATGCCTTTAATGTTTACAACTAATGCTTACTATTTTGTAACTTTTTTTAAATCTTATGACTTGAAGATGAAGTTATGCATACTGTACATTGTTTTCTATGGCTCTTGTGCTAGAGTTAATGTGAAAATGGGAAAACCTGCTTTGCTGCTTCCGTCAGCAGTCTGTAACTTATATCTTGAAAGATTTTTGTCATGCTAACACAGTCAACTGCCTTCATCGCAACACAACAGCTTGCAGCCATGTTGTTGTGCAGATCAAAGCACAACAGCCTTGACATTCATACACTTGTCTTGTATTCGAACGAGCACAGAGTGTTTTGCCCCAGACTCATCTGTTGGTTTCAGATCATAAATCTGATAGCACTGAAATAAAGAGGATACTGTTTATATAAAACACCTCCTCAAGCAACAGCACCAGTTTATTCCCGTTGCCATGCTAACGCTTTGGTAAACGGCAACAGTGTGGAAAGACTAACAGTTGTGTGAAGTGGGTTCACCGGGCACTGGGTGAAAAGATCCACCAGCAGCTTGTTTCTTGCTGTGGCTAAATGGTGTAATAGTACAAAAAAACTGCTGTAATTTGTGATTATTTATGTGATTTCACATTTGTATTTTTGCAGAAATTACTAGTACTAAATTATTAGTTAGATAGTTGGCTAAAATGTTCCATGAGCAAATCTCACTCTTTTTTGGCCTGTATAAAGTTATAAAGAATCAAACATTTTGAACCCCTCTGAGCTCACGAAATACACTTTGTTTTAAACTTACTTTTAAAAATCGATCTTCTTTTTTTGTTCCACAGATGAAAAGGTCTATCTTTTTTATACACATGGAAAACCAACATCTTTAAATGACTTCTTGGTCATGTTTACGGTCTCAGAGGAGAATCCTGCATCATGTGGAAGGAGTTTCCCAACTTCACCTCTCTCCCAGACAGCTTGGGTGGGTTCATCTGCTGTGCTAATGACAATATATTGAGCAAGCCATGCTTTACCCAATTTCAATAGCTAATCTCGCTCTTTTTCTATCTTCCTCTTTCTGTCTGTTTGCTCTCTTTAGTTGCAGGCTAAACTGAAGACACACATGGGCCTTTCAAACCATTTCTGGAAAATTCCTTTCCCCTCCGTCTTTGCTTTAGGGAGGATACACTCATTTAACTCCCACTTATATCTGTGTGCCCGCCCTCACGTAGGTTGTATGCCCCGTGGGCATCTGTGGACTGAGGGGTGTGCCAGGGCAGAGCTTTTTCAATGAGATTCTTCAATACACAGTTAATGGTACATTACAATAAGATAAGTCTTTTATGTGCCACTAAGCTACATTTATTTGATCAAAATGTAATAAAACAGAAATTCTATGAAGTATTATTACAATTTAAACAACAGTTTTCTGTTTTGCCAATAGGGTTCAAAACAATGTTGGTCCTAAGTGACATTCATTATATGAAGAAAAAACGTTTCGTATTATATTTTATGTCCCACATTAACAAAAAGGTTTCACCCAAGCATGAATAAACACCAGAGTTTTCATTTTTGCTTGAATTATTTCTTTAAACTTCAGATTTCTTCCCACATAATGCAAGATCCTCTATCTTCTTGGCCTCCAGAGTTCAGTCAACGCTGGTTATCATTCAAACAGACATATCAATGGCCAAGACCCCATTTTCTGCCAAACATTTGGGGTCTTTCCATGCAATAAATTTAGCAGCTCACAATGAACTCCAAGGAGACAGGGGAGGAATGACATATTTGTGAATTCCCAAGTGTCCCTCGGCACTGCTTTCACTGTAAAATGGTCGTGGTTAGCTACTTCAGACACACCTCTGTCTTCTGTTTACAACTCATCTGCTTGGAAAGAATTTATGTGTGTTGTATAAGAGAAACAGAATGAGTGAGAAAATGTGGGAGGCTGACAAGATAGCAACACGCCCTGATAAAACCTTTTTTAATTTCTTCCAGATGATATCGCTATGCTCATGCTTGGTTTGAAAACAACCTCTGATTCATGTCAATGTATCCAGCTGGTGCGTGCCCTGTTGTTTTCATGTCATGTATCTGCATTTCCAAAATTCCACCAGACCTGGCCCTCTTAAATAAACAGTCAGCTGACAAAAGAAATATGTCGGTCATTAAAAAGAAAAAAGAAATGCATTGGAATAAAATAGTTTTAAATAATTCAAACCTTCTTTTAATTTAAAACAAGGGAGAGAAAAAAAGTAAAATAATTAAAAAGACGTAGTAAAAGCTGTAATATGATAACGTATGTGTAAAAGTTGTAGCTGTAGGAAATGGGAGTATGCCAGGTGTATCTTCCAGAAAAATGTGCCATGCTTGGGCAGCAGCTTCAGTATAATGCGCTTAAAGTGACTCACTCTCTCTTTCTGTACAGGCCGCTCCTATTCCCCGCAGGCGCAGTCTTCTCGTATTCACATTTAATGCAAATAGCCTTGCTATGCAGAGCACAAGTCTTTTTACATTTGTTTACAATGTAAAGAAACCTTGACTGTGTGTTAAAAAAGTGAGCGTGTGTACATGCCGATTAAAGGTAAGCTCATGTTGATGCCCCTCAGTATGTTTTTTTAGGGCTGGGTAAAAAAAAATTCTCGATTTTAATCGATTCTCATTTTTATAAAATTATTTTAGTTAATTTCCATGCTCGATTCATGCACTCAATTTTTTGTGTTTCCAAATGTGACCCTTGACCCTTGACTTAAGTTATGGGGTATATTTATAGCAATAGCCAAAAATACAATGTATGGATCAAATTGATAAATTTTTCTTTTATGCCAAAAATCATTAGGATCTAAAAGTAAAGATCATGTTCCATGAAGATTTTTATGTAAATGTCCTACCGTGAATATATTTTTGATTAGTAAGAACTTCATTTGGACAGCTTTGAAAGCCATTTTCTTAATATTTCGATTTTTCGCACCCTCAGATTCCAGATATTCAAATAGTTGTCCTATTCTAACAAACCATACATCATTTATTCAGCTTATTTATTGTTTACCTGAGAAGAAAAATAAATGTGTTAATGACCATAAATCAATTAGTTAGATAGAAAAATTAACTCTAGAGAGGAACGTTTTACTAAATACATGCACCATATATCATCCATTAGTATTCCTCAATATTAACTTCATATTTAAATAAATCCATCAAGCTTTGACAGCCGCCATCTAAATGTTTAGCTGTATTTTAAAAAATGAGGAAGAAATGTGATTACATAGTTGTAAAGTTAATATTATAACTTTATTCTTATAAAGTTCTCATAGTGTAATTTGTTTTTGTATACAAATCAATTAATTTTAACCTCCAATATTATTGTAATGCACCACAACTGACTCTCATGTATATTTTACATCATTAGCTGACAGATTTAGTTTTCCTTGAGAAAAATTGCTGTGTACTGTCAAATCAATTTGTGATTAATACCCAGTCTTTTTCTTTTTCTTGCAAGCACAAAGAGTTTTTTATTAATGCCACACTAAAATAAAAAGAAATTCAAGAATGCAGATTAAAGATCATAATTTCTCCTTGTTATTTCTTTATAATTCTTCATAATTTCTTCCAATTTATACTTGTAACGGCACAAATTTGTAATTCTGAAAATTAAGTCACTTTGAGAATTCTCACACACACAAAAAGTGGTTTGGAATTGAAATTGGGAATACTTAGCCCGTAGCCAACATATGGGTTGGATTTTTGGGAATGAAACAGTATTGCTTTTGAAGTTTAAGCATCTTTGCAAAAACTAATCCCATGGATATAAACAAAATACAAAAATATGCATTTGTTGACAACTAGATATCGTAACCACATTGTGCATTCACAAAGTCATGATGTAATCCAAAGACTTTGGCACCATCCTAAATGAAGAGTTTACCAAAAAATTTAACCTGTCATAATTTACTCACCCTCAAGTTGAGTTTATTTCTTTTGTCAAACATAAAAGAAATTCTGAGAAATGTAATGTTTTTTTGAGTAAATGAGTAAACTTAATATAATATATACAGCTATAGAAATGGAATCCCTAACTCTTAGTTATAACAGTGACTCAAAAACAATTGTTTTCTGATCCAATTTTATAATATAATCTTTGTTCTTTTCCTGTTCAGGTAGATGCCTCCCACCACCATCGAGTTGAAGAAGATTAATGACACCACTTACGCCTGCTACGCCTCATTGAAACATCCCTCAACCATCTTCCCATCTGCTGTTTTACCTGATAAACACATGAGCTGCGTCAATAGTCGGAAGCTCTCGGTCAGAGCCACATGGTATAAGTGGACATCTCTCAAAGGAACCGTTTTCACATCTCCTGTCCAAAAAGAGCAGAAGGACAATGCGAGCCAGAGGATGAGGGTGTGTTTAAGGCTTCGGGGGAAAGATTTATGCTCTCTGTCCCATTTGTAAGGGCTTCCACTGACAGGAGGTGTTCCCCGCTCCAGAAGAAGAGTTCTCCCACTCAGCCGACCCACGTGGCCAGCAGGGATGTCCTCAGATAATTTTAGCCAGCTGACGTTGCTCTGTGTTCCTACCTTACATCTGTTCCTCCTTTTGTTCATGATGTCTGTCGTTAACTGTATTGCTTTATCGTCTCCCGATTTTAATGTCAAACACATGTGCTTCTGCAAAGAACAAAGCCTTTTTAGAGAAGTTCATGTTAGGACCAGACCACAAGTCTCTGCTTTCCACAAGCATTCATTTTTGGACCTCATTGACATTCATTTTATGGGCTAAAACATAAAGAAATTCAACTGTTAATCATCACTTTAACGACATTGTTTCCCTACTAATTTTACCCTGGATACCTAATCTTTTCCTGTAATCTCATGATCTCAGATTCATTTCTGTATGTGGCACATCAGGGAAAATCTCACAGAGAGCTCACATTCATCACAACTCCAACACATCCTGCCTGGAGTCCGTTGCAGGAAAGAGTGGGTCACCGCAGCATTATGTAATGGGCTCTTTGCTGTCATGGCAACGCTGTGGGAACTGGAGCTGTGTATATGTGTGGCGGGAGGCTGCGGCGTGTGTTGACAGAATGTTCCTCACGTTGGGTTCCTGGATGGGCCTGCCCATAAGCACTCTGTCAGGGAGTTCCCTCTCTGCCGCAATTCGGGTTTGGAGTTCTGCGCGGGTTTGTATTACTACGTTTCTGGTCACATCTACATGTTTTTCCACAGGATCTGCGAGTTTTGTACAATATCCTGCTTGGAAAAGGGATGTATTCTGAAAGATCAGTGCAACAAAGGGCATGAAAAGTATGTGTACAATTAGTAATTTAGGAGACACTTTATCCTAAGCGACTTATGAATGAGGACATAATAATAAAAAAAGAACAATATTGTCTACACAACATACGTCACAAGGTTATTTTTATATATATGAAATCCAGTTCTTAATCAAATGATTCGCTATATGTGATCCGATTGGAGCATTGTGATGCAATGGTTTAACTGAATGAGTTTCAAAAAGCGCTGTTGATACATTTTCCGTCATATTAAAAACATTTCATGACATGACTCTTACTTGCCTAAAATATATATAAAAATTCCACAACTTTGTAAAATAAAATAATGACAATATAATAAAAATATTGTCCATATTTCAATGGACCCCTGAGGTTTCTTGGGCCTAGTTTGATTTTATATTTTAGACTAACTGTTTCAATTATGACACTTAATTTCAGTTTATTTATAAAGCACGGTAAACACTAAGCAAGTAACCATTAAAAGAATTAAAACAAGGTCACAAATAAAACTGCAAGGCAAACTTCTTGCATTTATCTAGAATTTTATTGCATGCTTTGCAATGCCCTACTTTATACAACCTATTCCTGTTCCTATTCATGTTACAATTTTAGTCCAGGGCAAGATCCTTTAATCTTTGTCATCCACATACAAGCTTGAAGTCAAATGGCAGCATATATTTGAGCAAAGCCCTCTGTATCATTTGTGAGAGACAGGAATGTTGTATTATGAGGCCAGTATGACTCACTGAACTTAAATGAGGGACACAAAATGAAACACATTTTCCCTTGTGTTTTGTAGTTTGTTGGCATTAGAAATGATGGATGTAAAAAATTGAACTTGAAAACGGTTAAGGCTGTCACATGTCAGACAATGTGTTTATAATGGCTTGTATCTGGTGTTAATGAGAACAGAGGTCTGATAAGGGACGTGTCCACTAGGTGAGCCCTTTCCTGATAAAGAAGGTACTGTCTGCATCACTCTGAATCACCCGACCCTGTGTTTGTGTGTTTTTTTATTGTATCCAGGCAAAGGCAGTCTGAAGTTTCCATCCTTCAGCTCGGAGCAGTACTTTCCTGAACTCCAGCCAGGAAAATGTGTGTCGGCTTGGCAGCTTGACTGTGGGAAGACTATGGGCAAAAACTGGTGGAGTTTTGCAGCAAAGGGCTTTATATAGCCTTACAGATCCTCGGGACTCCCTCTTTGATGTAGACTGAGGGATAGAGGTATCAGTAGAGGGATACTATTGAGCCATGAGTGAGTGAAAATGAGAGACATAAGAGGTTAAACACAATATGTCTTATTAAGATGAGCTTATTACGTTTTAAAATTACTCCAGTGCATATAAACTGTAAAATAGACATTCTTTGGAGTATTTGTTTTTTGTGATCCACTCAAGTGAGTCCACTCATGAGTTTGACCCCCGGGACCGATGGTCTGTGACCTCCAGATAAAACTTTAATTTCATGTTCAGCTGCACAAGGAAAACAAATGCTATTCCCCCGGTCTCTGCTAATTACTACCGTCCCATTTCAGGAAGAAGTTTAGCCCCCTCCTCCTGTTTTCTCTGTTATCTACTGTACATGACTTCCTGTATGAGCACTGAGGCAGGCCTGTCCACTCAGAGAGACAGAAACGGAGAGAGACTCCCGTATCAGGTTCGGTGAGAGAGACGTCATGAATGAGATGTATTCATAATGCGATATGCTCATATTTTGTAATTGCACTAAACAAATCCTTTATGTATTATATGAAAATACTAGCTTTTGTTGTCTATTAGTGTTAAATGCTAGTAATGTCATTAAAATAAAATCATTGTCATAAAAAATTTACTTTATTAAGTTTATTAAGTTGACATTGTAGCTTCAGTTTTATAATAATTTATAAAATAGATTTTTTTTTTTACAGTTAAGACTGTCATGAATATAATTGTCATGATTTCTGACTTTTTCAAAAAGCAAAACAAACGGTAATAAAAAATGTTAAATATCTTATCTTATGAATATATAAACATTAATAAAGTTTTTTTCTTTAAAATAATTGTAATATTGTTTTTGTTTTTCTGAGCCAAAAATAAATATCACACATTTTCCCCTGATTAACTCAAATTGCCCACTAAAATGTCATTCAGTGTAACAATCTTGTCAGCCATATTTACAACAAAAATCTATTTATGACACATTAAAAACAAATTACTATCACCCTAAATGCTGATTAGTTGTGCCACATATATATATATATATATATATATATACAGTATATTTATACAATACTCTCTTTTTTGTGATGCCCAAGCCATCTGTTCATAACAAAACCACATTATTCCTTGAAACGTAAATCATTCTAAAACAAATGGAGTCCAGATCCTGTGAAACAGAACACCTAAAAAAAAAACATTTCCAAATGAATCACAATTGAATGGCCATGTTGTTAAGTCTGTCTTTGAAACAAAACCAGTGTCACCGCAGTGCTCAGTGTCTTCTTAACAGATCACAGATGCTTCAGAGGACTTGCTGGCATAGCTGCTCTGCTTTTGATTCATCATTGGTCACTGTACGTCCTCTGGGATACTCATGACAAAGAAAGTGCAAAGTAAGTGCCCGCCTTTAAATATGTAGAGTGTGATGATGCCATAGCAACTGAAACCTCCCTTTTCTCCTCAGTATGATGAGCGGACAACTGTAGGCTTAAAAACCAATCAGTCACAGATTCGCCCAGCCTACCCCTGCTGGATGGCCGCACATCCGACCAAAGCCATCTGCAAGGAAATGAGCAAATACACAGACATTTGGCAACATCTTAGAAACATTTGTGTTTCAAAGGTGATGAACTATGTGGAAAGAAACATAAGCACTGCACCAGTCAAATCAATTTTAAGGCAAATCAGTTACCTCAGCGGCCATTTTGGAAGGCAAGTGATGTAAAAGTGGAGATCTTTTCTACTTTAATGTCTCATATTATAATATTATCAGAAATGTAGCTCAAATCATAATAAGCTAGCTGTGTGTTCTAAAGTAAACAAACTCTTTTAAAAAGATCCTTGGCTCTTTAACTGAAAGGCGGGGCTTACATTCTTACAGCTGCTGTATTTGTTGTGATTTTCCCATTCATTTTTCTACAAGTGGTCTATCTCCTCCCTTACGTTGTCTCTGATCAAACTAGGTTCCTAAAGCGCCCTAAAAACTCCTTACATGGTTTTGGTGGAAATGTTTAACTCTGCTGAGCTGCTGATATGGACATGCTCCTGCCGTCACTGCAGAAAAAAAACCCTGAGGACTGTGTTTATAATTCCTCGCTTGAAAGTCCCTGCAGACCTTCATGTTTTGCTTGCAGAGCTCGCCATCAAGTTTAAGAGCTCTGGAGACATTTGGCTAAAATAAGACTGTAGCGAACTCGCTTCAGTCCGTTTACCCCATTCGTTTCAGTCCATTGATTCTTTGTATATATGAAAATATGTAGTTTTGCATATCTCCATTATCTGATTAATTATTCCTCAAACACCGTTTAACCCTTTAACAGTATTTAGTGTTAAATGACTGTGTAATCTTTTCAATTGAAGTTAATTTTTACAACACGTTTCGGTTAATTGGGCGTACTGAAAGGTATTTTTAGCCTTCATAAGAAGGCAGCCTGAGGCATGTGCTATGTGCAAGTGGATGTGATTTTCCATTAACTTGTTAAGACACAGCAGCGCCATTTTAACCACACGCCCACAAAACCTGCAGACATTTCCACCATCCAAATATGCTCACTTGTCATTTTTGGTGACTAAATAATATCATTAAGCCGATTTAAGTATGTTTTATTTCATTATGCAATACTCAGGTACACTGTAATAAAAATGTTTTTTTAAACACACACAGAATTAATTTCATGCTATAATATAGTTTTATATTTTAATATATAATATTTAATTTGAATGATTGAATTGATAATCTGAATGTATTAATTATTATAATTTTATATTGTAATAATATAAATAATTTTGAATGTAATATACTTTAAAATGTCCTGTCAGGGTTTCATCAAACTGAAATTCATCTTTGACGTTGACAAAGCCCCTTAATTAAAAAGTTGTTTTATTAAAGGAACTTTATCCACTGCTATTTACACTAAATGCAAATAGCAGTGGATTCTATTTACACTGTGATGAATCACCTGAGTCAGTTGGATCCATTTGCAGGCTTTTAATAATCGTAGTCAAACAGGCGGAAGTCAAGATCACAGGCAAACAGGGTCAAACAGGGAAATCCAAAAATCACAACGATAGCCCAGGCAAAGGGTCGGGGCAGGCAGCGAGATACAAAGTCCAATAAACAATCCAAACAAACACTGAGAAAACCACAAGAGAAAATGCTCAGAGTTGACTGCAAGGCAAATTAAAACTTCGCGAGGAAGAAACGTCCGGCTTCTGTTTATATAGGCCACAAAATGGCGGGTGATCGGGAGCGGAAGCGGCCAAGGTACGTGGGGGAAATGGGGTCGGGTAGGAACCTTAGAACTCCGGTGAAGGTTCCCTCTGCTGTCTTCCGGAGAGAGCCACGGTGACAGACAAGGGTGGTTGATAACCCAGGATGCACTGAAATGGGGTCATACGAGTGGAAGCTTTCCGCAGGGAGTTCCGGGCGTATTCAGCCCAGATTAAGTACTGGCTCCAATCGTTCTGGTGGGTGTGGCTGTACGACCGGAGGAACCGGATCAGCTCCTGGTTGATGTGAGGCTCATGTTGATTCCCAAATGGGTGCAGAATGCCTTCCAGACCCGAGACGTAAACTGGGGGCCTCAGTCTGACACAATGTCCTCAGGTAGGCCATAGTTTCGGAAGACCTGCTCCATGAGCGCTTGGGCCGTCTCCCAGGCGGTGGGTAACATGGGAAGAGAAATGAGACGGCAGGCCTTGGAGAAACGGTCAATGACCGTAAGTACTGTGGTGTAGTGGTTGGAGGGAGGTAGGTCTGTCACAAAGTCCACCGCTAGATGAGACCAAGGTCTTTGTGGAACGGGCAGCGGGCAGAGCAGGCCTGCGGGACGTTGTCTTGAGGATTTGGAGACCTGACAGATGGTACAGGCCTTCATGAAGGTCGTAACGTCCGCGGCCAGTGTGGGCCACCAGAAGCGATTAGTGACAAGCTCAATGGTGGCCAGGATTCCGGGGTGGCCTGCACTTGGTTTGTCATGTACCAGATGCAGTAATCGTTGGCGGAGCGGCTCGGGACGTACGTCTTGGCTGGAGGGCAGTCTGCTGGAACGGGTTCCGTCCCCTGCACGTCGGAGAGCTCCCTCATGATGTCCCACTGCACAGGTGCCAGAATGAGTGAGGGAGGTATGATGTTCTCTGGCTGGGCTGGCAACAAGGGGGCATCGAACTGTCTTGAGAGGGTGTCTGCTTTAGCGTTCTTGGTGCCGGGCTGATAAGTGATTTGGAACTCAAACCTGGTGAAGAACAGCGACCACCGGGCTTGTCTGGCGTTTAGCCTCTTGGTGCTCTGAAGATATTCAAGGTTACACGGTGGTCAGTCAACACGAGGAAAGGTTTGTGGGCCCCCTCCAGCCAGTGGCGCCACTCCTCTAGCGCTGCCTTGAGGGCAAGAAGCTTGCGGTCTCCCACGTCATAATTGCATTCAGCCTGGTTAAGCTTGCGGGAGTAGAAGGCACAGGGGTAGAGTTTAGCTGGGTTCCCGTGACATTGCGAGAGTATGGCTCCAATGCCCATGTTGGAAGCATCCACCTCAACGATGAACTGCTTTTCTGGGTCGGGATGTCTTAGGATGGGAGCTCGTAGTGAAGCCAGTTGCTTTCCTCCGACCATGGCAGGGGCCTGTAACCTTTCTTGCTGAAGTCCCGGATGAATCGCCGGTAGAAGTTAGCAAAGCCCAGGAAGTGTTGTAATTCCTTGAGTGTTTGTGGTTGGGGCCAGTTTGTTACGGCTGTGACCTTGTTCTCACCCATCGCCATGCCCACGGAGTTTATGATGTAGCCTAGGAACGAGATCTTGGTCTGGTGGAATTTGCATTTTAACATCTTAGCATAGAGCTGGTGTTCGATCAGTTTCTTGAGCACTTCTCTCACATGAAGCACGTGGCTGGCGTAGTCTTTGGAGTAGACCAGGATGTTGTCTGTAGACAATGACAAACTTGTTAAGCATTTCCCTGAAGCTCTCTTTGACTAACGATTGAAACTGCTGGACTGTTGGATAGGCCAAAGGGCATCACCAGATATTTGTAATGGGCTGACCTGAGCTGTTCGAGCGCGGCGGGCACCAGCGGTAAGGGGTAGCGGTACTTGATTGTGACTTCATTTAAGGCCTGGTAGTCTATGCAGGGTCGAAGTCCTTTTTCTTAACAAAGAAGAAGCCCGTCGAGGCTGGTGAGGTGGAGGGTCGGATGAAGCCCTTAGCCAGCTCTTCCTGAATGTACTGCGCCATGCTTTCGGACTTGGGCTGAGAGAGAGGAAAGATCCTGCCATGTGTGGGTTTACTGCCTGGGATAAGGGCAATACCACAGTCTGTGGGTCTGTGAGGCAGAAGACGTGTGGCTCTGGTCTGGCTGAAGGCGACTTGGAGGTCGTGGTAGGGCTGTGGCAGATCTGTGAGGTCAATGTCCTCAGGGACTGTGCTTGAGGTAGAAGTGGCCTGGCGACGGATACAGTGCGAGTGGCAGTGACATACACTCTGCAAAAAGTAGTATTTTCTTAGAAATTTGCTATTTTAGTACAAATTGCTATATTTACACTATGTTAAAATAGCAGTATTTTCTGCTGTTTATACTACTTAATGCAAATAGTGTCAATTATCCGCACCTCTGTATTGTAGTACATTATAAAACAGTATGTAGTAATGTATTGAATGTAAATGTACATTTTTAATTAAATTAGTAAATGTATTCCACCTTATTGGTACAATATAAGAACTACATACCTTAAGCCTACCCAATACTTTTTCAGCTTTTCGAATGTTTCCTTGATTTTCAATGAAAGTAAATGCCTTTCTGATGTGATAAAAAGTTTGGGATGCAAACCTGATCATGTCAAAAATGACTATTACCATCTACGCCACTTGTTATTATAGGCCACTATAATCTTTTGTAATGTTGTCTACCCCAGTCACATGGTGGTGGGCGGAGTAAAGGCCCGTTCACACCAAGCACGATATAAAGATATAATGATAACGATAACTATATTTGCGTCCACACCAGTAAACGATATCGCCTGTTTATTATTTGCTCAAGCACGTATGCCGCTTTAAATTCTGAAACGCGTAATAGCAGGATGGATTCTGATTGGTTGTCAATTTTATTTTTTTCATAAGCTGAAAAAAAATTGTTCTGAAAATGATTCCCAACTATATAATTTCTCTGTCCTTTATCGTTATAGTTGTGGTGTGGACACTGCTATTATTTAACATTAAGAACATCATATCTTTATGGTTATCATTCTTGGTGTGAACGGGCGCGTTTTTTCAGCAGGGTTTAGCATAATTTCATGGTATGATACATAATCTATGTCACCTTCTGTGTCAAATTTTGTAATACATGTATATGTAATACGTGTATATGACTAAAAACTTAATTAGGATAAGTAGTTATGTTTTTGTAGTAGTAGTTTTTAATACTTCTCCATTTAACCAGGTTGCACTTCCATGACTGAAAATAGCTGCTTACCATTACTAGGTTAAATGACTTAGCATTAGCATGACCTTTGGAACACATTCAAAGACATACGCCAGTTTGTGAACAAATTGCCTACTATGAAACCTTCTTCAAATCTAGATAATAAGCTTTTGCAAGCCAAAAGTAGTTTTAAGAAGGTCACATTTCTCAAGATCTCCTGATGGAGAGTCAGCTTCCTCATGACCACGCCCTTTGTCTTTTGTCTCCGCATTGTTTGCGCTAATATTGAGATAACGAAGAGCAGTGATCTCTCACACATCTGTTTTCAAGTGCTCATTACACCCTCAATCAAGCGAGCAGGGTAAGCGCTGCTCTCATTATTGTGTACATGACTGGAGCTTCCTTTGAACTCCCCGGGACACTCCACCCACCCGCGCACACTCACTTAATCCAGGTCGCATTCATACCGCGGGAAGTGTGTGGTCCGATAGCCGCGTATTTGGTTTCACACACTGTTTTTCCATGAAAAGACAAAGGTTTGATGACACTGCGCTTGGAATTCAGCCTGCAGGGTTCACGGAGTCAGAGAGCCCAGTGAAGGCCATACAGTGTACTTAGCTCAGTTTGCCTTATGTATTAATGTCTATAATGATAGATTGATGGATTGAGAGTACACACTCTCATGTAGACTGCAGAAATTAGACAATTAACCTCTCATCGGGATCCCAGAGTTGGTGTTTGTGGAGCAAGGTGGAAAAGAGGCAGCAGAGGCCTAAAATAGCCTCAGCAGAGCAGTTTCAACACTGTAGCTTGGAAGGAAAGAGAAGGAAAACTCTGTGTGAGCTGATGTGTGGTCAGAAAGAACGGGACCATAAGAGAGGTATAATTAGAGACTAAATTTAACTTGGGAATTTCACTTTGGGGGAACCCTACATGAGAGTTTGCGTGTTGGACTACTTCAGAGTCTATTAGCAACATGCTAACAGCCTTCAACTCATGATGAAAATCACTAAAGAGAAAAAAAACAAAACAACAGGGCTTTTCTCCCTCTAATTGTGTTCTTTTCAGCCCACACCCTTTTGGCACAGGATCAGGGTGAAGTGTTCCTGTAAAAAAAATGTTGCTGTTGCTAAGTTTGGGGTTTCCCTCGCTAACATAGTTTTTATCTAATTCAGGTAGCACATTTAATAGTAGTCCTCATATTCCAGTGTAAACAAGTCTGGAAAACTACTAGAGCAGTGGCGGTTGACATCGTGTTTGCTTTGGACCACACGGCTACTCCAACATCCATCAGGTGAGCGTTTTTTGTGTCACTTGGTTCAAATGTCTCACACATAGCTAACTGACAAAAACTGTTAAGCTTGAATGACAATTTTTAAATGATTTACTGTTAGCATGTAGCATACATGTGTTTAATGACTGTTGTGTGTGTATATAAATGGAAGTTTATCTCTGCTCATTCAACTGCCAAAATAATTTTTTTGCATAATTAAAAATTAAGCATTTTTTGGTTCCAGAGAACCAGTCATCATCTCTTCCATACCTTTTTATATTCTAAAGAACCTCATTTCGCTACAAAGAACCTTTTGTGAAACAAAAAGGTTCTTTACGGAACCTTTTAGACAAAAAAGAGTGTAGGTTTGGAAGGATGTGAAATCTAGTGAACTAAAAAGGACCTATTAAGTAACTGTAGTTTCTGATAAATGCTTTTGGCTCTAAAAAGACAAACAGTGAACCGTTCCGACACATTGAGTGCTTATCACTCTCTTTTGTTTGTTGCTATCAGTGCCTTTTTAGAAATGGTGCAATGAAGACCAGTGGAAGTGGAAGTTCATGAGGCCAGAGTTGAAACCAGGAAACTTTCATTCTGCATTGGTGAATTAGCTAGTAAATTAGGTTACACTTTATTTTTTTTAGTCTGCTTTTGACATTCTACTTACAACATGTCTATTAACTCTCAGAATACTGTAAGCGTTGGTTTAGGGTTAGTAGAATAAATTGCTAATTGCATAATCCAGATTGAATGTAATCGGTCACTACCTAGTTACTATTATATAAGCATTGTACATATTCAAGCTTATATTTAGTAAAAGAAGGTTTTTAAGTCATTTTATCTTTTGAAATTTTATATTTGATCGCTATGATCATACCACAAGTGCTGCTGTGGAGCTTTATGTACATTAGCCCTACATGAATGAACATGAATAGTGAAGACTGTCTGTCTTAGTCATTCACTAAAAATAGGAACAGGTTAAAAGACTGACGACGGATCTTTAAATATATTATAATTAGACATAAATTTGATAATATAGTTTAGACACACATACTTATATTATAATCTATTTATTAATTTACAAATATTTTGATATAATAGGGTTGGTGTGCAATTAATTTAACTGGATTTATTTACTTTTAGATTGTTGTGTTTTTCATCCAGAAATGATGTCACTTCCTGGAGGAGGATGTTGCCATATTGGAATTGTCATGTGACCGGATATCAGCCGTGCCACATCCAGTGTTCAAGAATGATGCATACTATACATTCTGGTATAATTATTTTCCATACAATACAGTAAGAAAATAGGTATATTTGGATATGAGTTACCTATATGAAATCTGATAATTAGGACACGCTAGGAATTAATATTTACAAGAAAAGCTATAATTAATTTATTTAATTATAATAATTAAAATAATTCATTTTTTATTTATTTGTACATTTTTAAGTTTTACTTTTACATATTGTTCATATGAAATACATTTTAATTGTAAGTATTAAAATAGATTTGGGACTTAAAATACACTCCTATGTTTAGCCAAATGTGATAAAGTGATTAATTAATAATGTGATTTCTTAAAATTGTGATTCCAGTGCATTAAGACTTTGCCTTGAACTGTGTTTCATGAGGCGAAATAAAACCTTACTGCAAAGTATAAATCATCTAGAAGCTTAACACTTCAAATTGATACCATGTTTATCACTAGGGCAGTTTATAAACTGAACAGACGTGCATGAAGCAAGATCACTGGCCGGCATTTCCAGACTTGGCTCAAAATAAAGGGAAAAAGAACACCTGAACTGTTGAGTAACAGCAGCGGTATGCAGGATCTAATGCACTCATCTACCTGATCTAAACTATGCTGGAAAATGGTTTGAGGGGTCTGTCGTGTGATGTAGATGAATATCCCACCGTGTGGGATTTTGGTAGCTGTGTCAGAGCTGGAGGACTGAAGCTTGTAAGGACTCGGGCTTGTTCATGCAACACTGTGGCGAAAGCTGCTCCAGACTTAGTTCAAATGGAAAACTTATTTACCTCTTCTCGCAAAACCGCATCGACTAACACAGCCTCAGGCTTTGGGTGGATCCCCGGTGTGTTCTCTACACCTTCACAAACACTGAGCAACGTGGCTACAGATGAAGAGATTGGTTGTTTTTGACAGGTTTATTGTGCTTGGAAAAAGTTACAAAGCATTAAAATCAGTGAATAGCAAAACAAAGGCCGCTTTTTTGTCTGAAAGAGTTATCCAATGTTAAAGCAAAGACTTTCTTTGGTGCTATAATGTAAAGTGCGTGCCGTTCCCCAACTTTTGTTTGACTTTAATTGAAATCTTCCGTTTTGATTGCCAATTCCCTGCCATGAGCTCTTCTCATTCCAGAACCAAATAGTACAAGAAAGGAAAAGCGACCTCAGTTTACCATATACTCATGACCACCAAAGCTCTGTTTGCTCTACAGGTAATAGCCAGGAATATTTTTTCTCTAATATTCAAGCTAAGCTTTTGTACCAAGACAATTGTACTCTACTGGTGGAAATGCAATGTCCCAGACTTGCAGGCTGATTACAATAGAGGAGGATTGCTGTGGGCTAATTCTCACGACTACTGCATGTCACGGTTTATTATAATGTGCCAGTATTCACAGAGCTGAGAGCTTTAGCAGATGAGGTGACTGTCAGGATGTCCTATCTGATATCATTGTGCTCATATCATTGTTTTTCTGCAGGTAGAATTAGATCACAGGACCATGGAATGTGACCTTTGGTTAATTCATCAAGAATCACCGCCACTGTTTGTGCTGTAGGATGAAGAGTTTTCCTTACGCTCTAAGTATATGTGAGTGTACGCATCTTAGTCGATATTTTATAAATATAACATTTTTTTAGACAGTTGCACCACATGACATTATACTGTCTGAACTACCTTTTTATTCAAACATAAAATTATGTACTAGTTTAAGAAACAACACTATATATATATTTAAACATTATTTTATGTTTTAGTTAATATATCATAATATTTAATATATTTTTACCTCTAAAGTAAATATTGGTTAGTAATTATTTATTTTTAATGATGTAATACTTTAAAATGAGGCTGTTTCGTTATGATATCAGGGACGTTGTATCACCTTGTTGTATGCTCCCTGCAAAAATATCAAAATATATTGATTTCAGAAATTTAAAATATAAAGTATATTCAGATATATAATATTTTAACGTTTTTAATAATATATTAGATCCAGATTGTAGATCTAGATCCAGATACATACTGGCTAATGTATATAAAATGTGTGTGTGTGTGTGTGTGTGTGTGTGTGTGTGTGAAATTCCATTGACCTTTTGACCCAAGTAGTTATGAGCAAAGTAATAATTTCCAGTTTTGTGAGATATTGCTCAACTTAGTGCAGTCTTACAAAGGCAGCTGTCATTCATCTGCTCAGTTGTCATGAAAATGACATATATTGGTTTTATTACTTTGCTTCCAGTAGCTTGTTGGGCAGGTCCCGTATCCCTGAGGGAAAGACTGTTGAACTTGCGAACTTAAACTATTATGACGGTAAAAGATTGCCCCAGAATAGATCAATCAGACTTGCCTGCTAAACCCTTCATCACAGATTACAGTACTTGATACCTTGAATGAAGAGTTTAGCAGTGAAGTCTGATTGCTCTGTTTCACCATTTAAATCGGAGAAAAAAGTAGTGCACCCACATCAAAGTAGAGCTCATAGTGGCCGTTCATGATGCTGACAACGTTTGATCAGCACTTCAAACACACGCAGAGGGAAAGGTCTTGGCACCTTTGCTGTGCTGTTGGAAATCAGCTGTGTGTTTATCCATAGGGATTACAGCCTGTATTGTGCATGTCCTCGTGGGTAGAATGTGCTTTTCACTCCCACTGTTATGCTTTTGCTCTGCTGTTATGAACTGCCACAGCCTCTCCCCTTTTCCTCCCAACTCTTACAACACAATGAGTTTGTTGTTTATGTGTGTATCAGCTCCAGTGGAACTCCCTTCATTCCTTCTGGTTAAATAGATCATCATTATGTTCAGATATTTCATAATACTTATAAAATCTACAGTGCTTTTCAAAAGAAGATCACATTGTCAAAAGCAAACCATTGCAACCAATGGAAAAATATGATCAACTTTGGCTTATGATGCTTTTGGAAAATGCAGCTCAGGCTGGTCACCATCCACATTCATTGTGGAAAAGAACAGCTTGAACATTTTGCTAAATGTCTTTTTTTGGGGTTGCACAGAAAGAAAGCAGATTGGTGAAAAATCACCATTGTTGTACATATGATTTTGAATATATATATATATATATATATATAATTTTTTAAGGGTTTTAAATGTATTTTTCTGCTCAGTTGGATTTTCTTAAAAAATAACTTTTTTTAGATGCAATGCAATTGTGTTAAAGTATTACTTGCAATTTTAATATTAAAAATGCTTAATATTATTTTACATAAAAAAAATATTTTACTAAGATTTTACTAAAATATTAATAGTTTTCTTTTCAAGAAAGCAATTATTTTAATTCATTTTATATAAGGTTAGTTAGGCTTTTTCATTACTGGGTGAGCTGTTCCTTTAAAAAGTCAAATAGGAAGGCAAAGACAGTTGCTGTTTCAGAGAGTGGCCTATTGTCTGAAGTTAAGACAGGCAAATTATCTACTAACAGTCGATTGTGTCTGAAAGATGAAAAGTATTGCTTTCTTAAGTCGTAATGGTTCTAAAAAAAATAGAAACCCCTCACTGTTTATGTAGCTATATAAACCCCAATAATAATTTGATAAAAATACATAATAATAATGCATAAAATTAAAAATTCTATTTTTTTTTTAAATAAATAATTCATTTAAAGAATTTCAGGACTACTTGGATCTAAATTGAACCATTACTGTATGTAAAGAATCTTCCTTTTATAGTAGATAAAAGAATAAAAGCACTCTTTAAAGAAGCCAAAAAGCAGTCACTAGCATTTAACTGGAAGAACTTTTTTTTTAATAAACGAACGAATGAATGAATGTGTAAAATTTGAGGAAATTCCTGAGAAAAAAAAACCTTTGAATCCTTCGCGTTCAGCCACATCAGTAGAGGAAATAACAATAGCAATCTGATAACATTCTTTGAGTTCTGTTTAAATAAACAATTTGTCTAGATAAGGCCGCCTGGAAAGATATTTATCCCTAAAATATTCTTATCGTTGTTCCACATTTGTTTACATCAGTAAATTGAGTGCCTCTGTATTTTGTCTGCGCGTGAGGGGCGTGGACGCGTCCTGTCCTGAGCACCACAGGCGCAACACACAGCAGTGCGCGGCGCGCAGCTCCAAAACCAAAAAATGGGGCTTGAAAAAGAAAAAATGGAAACCAGTGTCTTTATGGATGAGGATGAATTCAATAGATCGATTGAACCTATACTTGGAAAAAAACCGAACGTGTATTCAGAGGACCCGGACAGAGATCCTAAAGATATTAACGCGCATCTAAAGGTAGGTAACGACGTGAGACTTATCTATTAGCACTAACACATTTGTTGCCTAAATACCTGCGTCTGAAACTAAATAAAAACTACTCATATAAGCGCTAACATATTAGTTACTTTCGGTATGATGAGAAGTGTTTTCGCGCACCACCATTCAAATGCATATTCATTTCGGAGTGAGTTTGTATGTTGTGCATACAAAGCTGCTTTAATACACACACACACACACACGGGGGAAAACACTGACTGAAAATGTATAAGTTAATATAAACGATATTAACAAACTACAATAAATAAAATGCTTAATATCATAAAAAAAGAACTGTTGCACTGACTATCAGCTGCAAGTCTGTTAACTTTTCATACTAAATTGTCCTGTTAATGTGTTTCTTGCTCACAAGAAACCAAATAATAAGAATAAAATAAATTACTAAAACATAACATTACTAGTTCATATATAAATTTGGTACTTGCTCTCTTTTTATACATGTGGGTTGGTTTACTATTTATTAATTTTCTGTTTGATTTCACAGGTTGGTTTTGAAGACATCATCGCTGAGCCCATCTCCACACACAGCTTTGACAGAGTGTGGATCGGCAGTCATGCTGTGTTCGAGCTGGTGAAATTCATCTTCTACCGGATCCTCACCACGTTTCTGGCCATTCCCATGGCATTCATTGCAGGGATTGTTTTCGGGATCCTCAGTTGTATACATATTTGGTATGAAAAGACCTCTTGTTGGGGAAGGCTGTTGGCTCTCTGTTGTATTTTCCACAGCCCAATTGCAGAATATTTGCCTTGGCCGCTACCCACTTAGATAAAGACTGGCATTTAAAGAAATACCACAGAGAAAGCCTTGCATATTGGTTTTGGGGAGCACAGGTGGGCCTGCATTTCCACGGTGGAAAAATCCGCACATAACTCACACTGGATTGTTAGCATTCTAGTCAAGTGTTTTTCTCAGGCCTCTTAGCGCCGTGGCACATGCAAGCAGAAACTTGGCTCTTGACCCTTGTGTAGCTTAAATCAGGAGCATTTTAAGGGTCACTGTTCCTTAGGTGAAATATTAGCTCATGCGGATGTTTGCAAACTTCACAACTTTGCGGTAGCAGAGTGACTCCATTAGCTTGGGAATGAGTAGACCTGACAAATTAGCCAGATAAGAGCTAATGTCAAGATGTCAGTGTAGCTCAAAAGGAGAAGAGTTTACGTGGTAAATTCGACAAGTCTAAGGTGCTATGTAGGGTGGGTTGTTGAAGTCGGGTGCATTTATACTTTGTAAAAAATGCAATATTGTAGCTTACCTCTAATGGCTCTAATAGTACGGCACGGTTCAGTACAGCTCACTTTTGGGGGTTTTCCACTGGGAACAGTACCTGGTACCTGGTCCTTTTTTTAGTACCACCTCCGTCGAAGTTCCAAGCGAGTCGAACCGTTATCAAAACGTGATGTGTAAACTCTGCTGGTCACCGATTAACCTTCATTACTGTGTCACTACACTTGCGACACGAGACACAACAGACCCGCTAGATTTAAATCAGCACAGCCAGCGAAGGATCAGACGCAACTTTTTTGTTTGAAAAAACGCACCTTTTTGTATGAACCAAAAATGGCTGTTTCGTGGTCTATTGAGGAAGTACAGACGTCTTGCTGTTAAAAACCTCCACATGCCGAGAATGAAGAACACCATTCTGTCGAAATGCTCCATTGTTGTGTGTTTGTTTGCGGTGCGTTTACGATGATGTCATGCAACTAAAACGACACTTGAATAATCCCACCCACTCTAAAGCGGTACTAAACTACACAAACAAAAAAAGCACAAACCGAGCTGAACTGAGCCGTGCTGTAACGAGCCGTGCCGATTCGAGTTGTACCATGCAGTAAAAAAGTGCCATAAGTGAATTAAAACATCCTGCTAAGATTTAAATCTGAAAGTGCATCATGTATAAAGTTATATCACTGAAACGAGTCGTATTAAAACGAGTCCCAAGCCGTTTCACTTTGACGTCAAAATGAAACATTAGCATACTGCCCGCCCCCTTGTTGGTATTATCGTGTCTGTTTGAATGAAAATGCACATTCATTCTTGTTTGAAAAAGTTAGGAGTTGTTGAACAAGTGAGATAAAAATGCAAGATCAAAATTTTCTTATAATATGCATGTATAACAACCTGTTGTTTAGGACTCCCAAAACCAAAATATGAACCTTTCATAACCCATAATAGTGGCACTTTAAGTTTGTTATGGGCGAGACGTGCTGACTGACAGATTGTGCATATGTGCTCACTGTTAACAATATCAAAGGTGATGATTATTGGAAGCATCTGATATGAAGGTTAATGCTTCACACGTGTTCTGGGCTATATTTTAACCCTAGAACAAAGAGAGAGGAACAATTGATATGATTATGTAAGACTTCTATATCAGCACACATGATGATGGGCTGTTTTCCCTCCGCAGGGTGGTGATGCCAGTGATCCAGGGCTGCATGATGACACTGCCCTCCATCCATGTGATCTGGACCAGCCTGATGGACATGTTTATAGGGCCATTCTTCTTCAGCATTGGACGGTGCTTGTCCTCCATCAATGTCAAGATTGTGCAAAACTGAGCATATCTAACTCCGCATAGAAGTGTTGCAGAATCTCTTTTTGGAGGGTTATTAGCTGAAGAATAATTTATCCTTGACTTCTGAAGCACAGAGAAGAGAAAGAAGTTTTCTTGCATTTCAATGCAAAATTCATTCCGTTGTTTCGGCTCTGGCGTGTCTGCCTCGTAATGGGCAGCGTCAGTGCTGACATGCTTTTTTAGTACTGTTATGTAAGTCTAATTAAGCTTTTGTATTATATCTAAAGCACAAGTCTTGAAAGATCATAATGCATGGATACAGATGTTAGCCTTAAAGGAATAGCTCACCCTAAAATTAATATTTGCTGAAAATTGAATCACCTTCAGGTCATCCAAGTTGTAGATGAGTTCATATCATCATCAGAGAAGATTTAGAGAAATTTAGCATTACATCACTTGCTCACCAATGGATCCTCTGCAGTGAATGGGGTGCCGTCAAAATAAGAGACCGAATTGTTATATTTTAACTTATCAAACAACACTTGAGAGAACACAACACAAATCGCTGATAAAAACGTCACAATAAGCCACAATAATTCACACGACTTACTTAACGTCTTGTGAAGCGAAAAACTGTGTGTTTCATTCAATTAAATGAATTAATTAGGTAATAAATTAATTATTAAGGTAAATTTGACTTCAAACAGTTGCTTGCAGGCTAAAGTATGATACCATTATCCATAGTATTGCTACTTCTGTGTAAAAAAAATTAATTATTCCAAACACATAGCTTTTTGCTTTACAAGAAATAACTGAAAGACAGATGTTTTGTGTATTTTGATTTTTATCTTTCATTCTGAGGGCACCCATTCGCCACAGAGGATCCATCAGTAAGCAAATAATAATTTTCAAAATTTCTCAAAACTCATCTAAATCTGATTGCCTCGGTGTAAATAAACTGTCAACACTTTAAAAAAAAAGATGAACTATAACTTTAAGATATTATGCTACTACATGATGTGCTTGTAAGAAAAAACTGATGCAACTACTTCCAATAGGGCTGTAGTGTTGTGCAATTTCTGAGTTAATATTTATATTGTTTGGAGATGATTTATCAAGAAGAGTAAATTAAATGATCTGATGGCATTTCAGTGTGAAAACTATTTATGGTTTTTAGGTACATTCCTATATTATAAAGAGCATTTCTATACAAATATAACACATTTTCTTCTGTGCTAATGATTTCTTTTTCTACTGGTAAAAAGAATGGTGATTAGTTTGACTTGCAAAGCCACATTTGAAATGCTGTTTGCCATTGATTGTGCTTTGTGAGTGGCTCCGCAGAGTAAATGGAATATTTGACTGTGCAATGGAACCTTAGAGGCTCAGGTGCCGTTTCCTCGCCCCTACTGAATGATGTCATGTAGCAAACATGCTGAAAACAGCTCAGCTTATGAAAGACAGAACTTAAATGTCTCTCAGTTCAGCAAATAAAATTATTTTTGGAAGTTAAAGGATGGATTGTTTTCTTTGCTGAGAGATCATACCATGGAGAACATTGTTTGGCACATGGAATGTAAACTTGACAAGATTTAATGCCTTGTGCAATGAGAAAAGTCCTCCGGGTGACATATTCAACTCGGCAGATATGCCCGAGGATAACGGTGTACCTGCATAAAGTGTATGTTTTTGCAGAAGGATCTCTATCGAGCTCTTTAAAGCTAGATTTTATTAAATGTTTCATCATGCATTTTGACTTATAATAATAATATGCTCATTATAAAAAAAGTGTTGCTTTTTACCTCAGCTACATTGACCTTACCACTTTCGTAGTTTTTGCATATTTTGCATTGCCTGTCACATCCCTCACTTTGCCAGGACCTATATGCACAAATACTATTTGCAGTAAATGCAGACTGAAAAATATAGATAAATAAAGCAATCAATAGTAAAGTTGAGTATATGAGAAAAAACAAGATTGTGGGGGGTTATTGTTGCTGAAAACATTCCAAGCCTAGTGCAAGTCTTGCCTTGAGGTACGTTTCCGTATGCAAAGTGAAAAGTCACATTTCTGGTTTATTCTTCTCAAGTCATGTTTGAATTTGAGTTAAGTTGGACTGAAAAAAGCAACCAATAAGTGTGTTCAGCATACTTAATGGACTACTTTTTGAAATCCATCTCAAGATGCACCTCAGAGATGTACAAGGACGGCTACTTTAGTAAAATAGGGGTTAGTTTGAATCATTTAACAATTAATTTTGGGCACTGCACAATCCTCATATACCTTATCCTCCATCTTGTTGCTTTATAATTACAATGGCTTACCATTACAGTGGAAAATAGTGCTAATGAAAAACGATGTTCCTCGTAGTGTACATGGAACTCGTTCAGGAGAAGTTGGTGTGGAGCCCAAATATGTCTCCCATTTGGGAAAAAGCACGTCAAAATATCCAACCACAAATACTGCGTAGCTCTATGAGTGGCAGGCTAATGGAGGGTTTCAGGCTCATTCATTGAACACACAGCTAGTCCTCGGTGACTGAGAGAGGAACTCCCACTTTATGCCATGAGAGACTCCAGGAGAGATAAAACACGACTCAATAGATAAAAGCTTTATTGGACTTTAGAATGCAGAAAAGAGGGCTGTTTTAAGGGAAAGGACTCCCCACTGTAAGCAATATCCCCACGCCTCCCACACCGCTTCCTCTCTGCTGATTGTCTTGTTTCTACACACACTCATCTGAACGCACTTCAGGCGCGGGACAGCATGACTAGCGGATACAAGGACGGGGCACCTGAAGAGGTGAGAATGACACCTATTTTACCTCAGAAATCTTTTTTTAATGCCAATTCAGGCTTTCTTGAGTCAAACCTTTAGCTAAGTTGGCTACTTATAACTCAAACACATGAAGGCGGTGTGTTTGCACTTCATCTACAACTGGCGTTTTTTTTCTCCCGCGTGTTCAAGTCTTATCTTGATCTTTTTTCTGGCGTTTATTTGTACAGCAAGCCGCACGCATGCCTCCATAGTTCACTTTATGTACACTGTCGCGTAATATTAGCTATTAATAATATTAGCTCAAATATGAACTGTTCACTAATTCAGAATAAAGCTATTGAAGCGCAATGAGGTTACCTAATAACTTTTTTTAGTACAGAATAACTAACATATTTTAAACATGTTGTAAAAAAGTACATTTTTTTAACTGTGCATTTTATTTATACCTATTTCGGCCGCGGAATAAGAGACGAGCGCACTGTGAAACGGCGCCCCCGTGCGGCGGGTGTGAGAGGGGTGTGGTGCTTCATTTCTGTCCGCTTAAAACCATCCCATGCCAGGGCAGTGCTGAGTTGCGCCCCAGTCTCCCCTCCGCGCTCATGAACTTCATTTTCTGTTTTCTTTGGAACCGCAGGACTACGCTCACTCACCGTTCATCAGGAAACAGGGAAACATTTACAAACCAAATAATAAAGAAATGGATAACGACAGCATCAACGAAAAGACACTTCAGGATGTCCACACCAAGGAGATTGACCTGGTCAACCGAGACCCAAAGCATTTAAATGACGATGTGGTGAAGGTAAGTCATTCTAGAAAGTGTTTCTACTTCATGCAAACCCCCCCCCATCCCCCCCATAACAAATCAATTTAATAGCTAATAATAAAAGACTTAGAATAAAACACGTAGCCTATAGATAAGTGCATGATATGAAACAAGTGCATGCGATTTTGTATATGCATAATTAAGTATATATGATATTTTATGCTAACTACACAATGTATCTTATTAAAAGGCCAAATTGTTTGTGTTATTATATAAATAGCTTTTATAATTAATACATGTTATGTGTTTTTAACAATTTATGCATACTGCTAAAATACTTTTTTTATTACTTTATTAAAACAAACAAAAAAAGTGCTCCCATAGTAGTAGAAGTAGTTTGTCCATTAAGGAAGGTGGTAAAAAATGTCCAAGTGAAAGCCAGAGAGGACAAAAGCAGGAGTCAGACCATTTTTGGGGTGTTAGACCTTTTTTTGACGTGATGTCTGCATCACATCCCCCTCTATTACTATTATTTTTTTCTAATACTTTTGCATTATAACTCAACAGAAAGTCAGCCTAAGTGGTGAGTCAGTGGTCATTTTGTCATGGTGGCACTGGAAACAATTACTGCAAGCGGCAGCTGTCTTTGAAAACTGATACAATGTTGCTTTTAAGTTTGTGTGAATTATAATCCATTATTTTACTTCTGAAACCTTAAACGCACTTGCATCTGCTCTCACCCGGTTACTACTTTAGCTGATACAACATCACAGCTGGTCAAACTGGTTTTTAGAGACGGGTAGCTGGTCAACCATCTTAAACCAGCTCGAATCCAGCTGTTCCCCATAAGCTGGATTTCCCAACAGGGTGGAAACAATTACCACCGGAGCAGCTGTCTTCTCGATGTGAAATGCTGGGACTGTGGCATGAGTTTGTGAAATCCTACATGCATTCATTTTGAAGGATGTGTTGCATCGGTAACTCCCCAGCAGTGACGAGCTGTCAAAGTAAGGGCTTTTTTATAGAGGAAATATTAAGAGTTTCCTGTTTTTGAGCAAAAGTTGCACACCTAAAATTCTTGGTGAGATTTTTCCTGGGCGTGGGGGCGATGCCTTGCATAGCAACTTTCTCCGAAAAAGAAGTCAACGGGTCACCTGATGACATAGAAATACACTCGACTTTCAAAAAACTATCCCCTTGCACGATCTCCTCCCTTTTCCCATCCCTTTTATTCCCTCCCTCTTTAACATGACACTGAGTCACATCCCCGAGGACACATGCAACTGAATGCTTCCTATGATTTGAAAATTGAATCCAGAAGCACAAAGCCACTTTTTTACTTGTAATTTGATGTTTGCTAAAGATCGATGTCACAAGTCGAACTCATTTGGTGCACACAGTCTTCATTTTGTCCTTAAAAGGGTTGAGCGCTAGCAGTGGTCTTGCGTAGGAGAGTGTAGCAGGGAATTCCCATCTCCATTTTCACAGTTTCTCCTCACACACACATGGGGCGTTCCTCTGGATCATGATGCACTCGTGGTCCAAACGCACTCCCACAGACATCCACATCAAAGGCCCTTGTGTGCAGAAACACATGCGTAGCTTTCTCTTGGAACGGAATATTTTCCTCTCATGAAAGTGCATTCTTTTAATAGCATGCTGGAGCAGGATTCCTCGTGGGAATGCGGCCAGAGCACAGTTTAGGGCTGGGCCACGCGACGAGACGACCCCCATGTAGACAGGCCTGATGGGTGACTTTATACTTGTAGTATGTGGTTTTTTTGCACAGCTGCTATGCTTAGAGGAATACTTTCCAGAGCGAATACAGTTAGGGTAATAAGGCTTTGGTGGGGTTTTTTAGTCACTGCGTATGAATTTACGATTTAAAATGAGCCACAGACTGTTGCCATGGGGATCAAGCATTGAGAAAAAATAAACAGAGTAACAGCTAGTATTGTTTTTTTTTGTTGTTTTTTTTTAATCGTTCCTCAACAATGGCATTATTTTAAGCAATGTCCAAGTACAACATATTTGATGTGGACTGTATTTGGAGGACAATTTAAAAATAAGGTAAACTTTAAATTTAATTTAATTTATTTTTAATTAAATTAAATTTCATTTCATTTAATAATATTTATTTAATTCTTTATTTTATATATATATATATATATATATATATATTTAAACGCTTAATAAACAGCTTTAAAATATTTTAGGCCTATTTATTCTTTAATTAATGATAATTTATCTATTTGTTTTATTTATTTAAAAATCTTCATATTGTTAAATATAGCTGCATTTGAAATTATTAATTTGAGTTAGTTTTTATATTTTTATTTTACTTTATTTCATTCATTAAAATAGCTGTATTTTTAAACAGTATTTAAATAACGTCAGTTTAAAAATCTGTTTACATTTTTATTTTATCTTAATCTATTTCTCTTTTATAGTGTTTTGTTTTCATTCTATTATTAAATATTATTAATATTTTTATTTTTTTGTTATTTAATTTTATTGAATTTTCTTTTCTTCAGTTTAAATTTTTAAATATCACAATTTATTTGTCTGATTAGGATGATATTTATTTATTTTATTTTAAAATAAATAACTTATTTTTAAATAAATGACTTATTTTTGCTTTTTTTAGGGGGGTTCTGCATTTTTAGACATTATTAAATAAACAATATTTGTTTATTTATTAGTTTTAAATATATCTGATGACTTTGTCAGTTTGAAAAGTGATTTATTTATTTATTTAGTCACTAGGATGATGTTGATTTCATTTTTAAGTGGCACTCGTACTCCTCTATAAACTGTGCAGTACACGCTGCTGAATTACTGTATGAACTATGTGAACAGATCGTATAATCACAAGCCCGTAGTTTTGAAGAATGCAAGTTGATACTTCTGTCAGTACAGCGAGGGTGCTATCAGACAACACTGTGCAGTCAGCTCAAGAACTGTTTATTTGAACTTTGTTGAAAGTCATGGTTGTAATATTCAACTAATGGAAACTATGTGTCCAGCCAGTTGGGATATACTGTAGATAAATGAACAGGGAGGACAGGCTTATATAAGACTGTATAATTTACAGTTTCTTTGCCAACTTGAACCATGATGGTTTCAAGCCCTTGGACAAGCAGTAATTTGTCATTTTACTCTTACAGGAACTTCAATTTACTCTTAACGCTGGACTTTTCATCCAGGCATGATTTCTTAACCAACTTAACCATCAAGCCAACAAGCTTCATTATTGTGCTGGTTAACCAGCATTTTGTCCTATTGAACAACAAGACTCTGCATAAAAAATGTAGTCTTTTAAGAATGGGAAAAAAATCATACCAAGTGACAGATCACCATAAACAGCTCGGGTGTCTTCCGATTAAGAAATTCAGCGATGTTTTGTTGACAAAGGAGTTGTTAAAGAAATATTAGCTTAATCATGACCTTGACGTGTGACTGTGAAGGACGGGGTGTGTTTATGTGTACTTTTACTCTCTATAATCTACTGAAATAAACACTTCTGCATTGAAAAGCAAGTGTACTGCTGTATGGTGATGGTGTGAGGCTCACCAGCTCTATCTAAACCAAGCTTTGCGGGGCTTATAAAATGAGATTTATCTATACATGTCTTTTGTAAATGTTAGTGTTTGGTGTCAGGCACTATCTGGTCCGGTCTGCGGTTGATACAGGAGGTGACTTGGGCATAACCTGGGTGGTACCGGTCTGAGTGAAGCAGAGCAGGCTGCTGGAGAATGTAAAGATGCTGTCTGTGAGGAATGTGGAGATGGCTGGAGGGCAGGACGGAGAGTCATGTTGCTTTTATTAATGTCAGTCTGCTTGATATGGATGAGCGCATGCAGAAATAATCCAGTTTTTGTCCATTTAACAATCACAAATAATTTGATCGAAGTGCAAAATCAATAAAAATGGCTTCAGTATCACCATGTTCCCATCATAGGACGAATCAATTATAGAACAGATGGACGGATTAAATAAAACCATACATAAATACATGTGTATATTTTTAATATACATTTATATTTAAATATTTTATTTGTATTTTTTTTTTATTTAATTGTGGTTGGCATTACATATTATGAAATGTGTTACAGTATGACTTATTATTTTGTATTTATCTACTTATTTAATTAGATAATTTGTACATAATTTAATATTTAGATAGATAGATTATTATAAATAAGATTATAAACAATAATATAGAAAAGTATAAGTAAAATGTAATTTAAAATATAAATGTTAGAATCTAAATAATATCAATTAAGTTACATGTCACAGTTATATAACCTTTTTATAATATATTATTATTATTATTATACATATATATTTGAATGGATTTAGGTTTTTAAGTATTTTGTCAAATAATTATCAAATACAATGATTGAAATAAATCATATTTGCTACATTTTTAGCATTTCTTTGTGTGAATAATGTTTGAAATATTCATTATGTAATATATTTTTATTTTGAAAACAAATTCAGAAAAAGTGTTAAAATACAATACAAAATTGTACAATTCTGACACAAAATGATATAACGCTGAATTCCCTTTCATCTCCAGGTGGACTTTGAGGACGTGATCGCCGAGCCTGCCGGCACCTACAGCTTTGACGGAGTGTGGAAAGCGAGCTTCACCACCTTCACAGTAACCAAATACTGGTGCTACAGGCTGCTGACGGCCCTGGTGGGCATCCCGCTCGCCCTGGTATGGGGCATCTTCTTCGCCATCCTCTCCTTCATCCACATCTGGGCGGTGGTGCCTTGTGTGAAGAGCTACCTAATCGAGATCCACTGTGTCAGTCGAGTCTACTCCATCTGTGTGCACACCTTCTGCGACCCGCTCTTCGAAGCCATGGGAAAGTGCTTCAGCAGCGTCCGGGTCACCACCGCCAAAGTGGTGTAGGGACAGGGAGAAGGAAAAGAGCCAGAGGGATTGGGTGGGGTGGGGGAATCGAAACCAATGTAGGAAGATAAAACTAATGTAACCTCTCTACAAAAAGAGGGCAAAAAAAAAAGTGAACAGAGGCGATGGGTGGCACTGTATTTAGGTGGCCCTTAGATAAGAATCTCCTCTCCGTCTCTGTTCTGTCCATGAGCTTTGTCTTCTTTTAGCTTTGGAGTCCTTGGGGTGTAGGGGATATGTGTTACAAAATGCTTATTTTTTGTAATTTCTTAGCATTTATCATCGTAGGAATACCGTTTCAGCCTGACTTTTAAAGGAGAAGTTGATGCAAAAATGCAAATTCTGTTATTTACTTACCCTCGTATCATTCCATGATTATCGCTCTGAAACCACCATAAAAGTGATCCATGTGACTTGTGCACAAGTCTACCGCAGTCATGTGATACGAAATTTAGAGGATGAGTCATATTAACCACTTTTATGGTACATTAATGGTGCTTTTTTGGTGTTTTAGTCCTCTTTGACAGTAGTCACTATCATTAAAGGGGCTGTTCACCCAAAAATTAACCTGAGTTTGAACAGTTGATAGTCCCCATTGACTTCCATAATAGTTTTTTTCCCCACTATGGAAGTCAAATCTTAGTTCTTCCAAATCTTATAAAAAATCTTGATAGAAAGAAACTCAAACGTTTGATGACAAATATTAAATTTTTGGGTGAACTATTCCTTTAAATATAATATATACTGTATGTATATATATATAATATGAATATATGACAATATAATGTATATATATATATATATATAATATTAATAAAAATGTACAAATATTTTTAAGATGCAGCCACTTAAGTGAAATTTGGGCAAAACTTGCACAAAAAGCATCCTCTTTTTATTGTCAATAGTGTTGCGATGTATGAACCCAAGCAGCTTTTACGTTAACTCACATGTTCTACTTTGTATTCAAAAGAAATGTCATAGGTGTATGCGTTTGGAAAGATATGAGGTAACAATGACTGAATTTTCATTTTGGCGTGAACTATAACTTTAAGATTTGCCTGCTGGGACAAGGCTGTGAATTTGTTTTCTTTTTTTTTGCCCCCTTTCGTTTACTGACCTGTCCACCTAGCTGTTCCAAAATAGTTTTATTATAGCGTGTAAACAATATATAATAGAATCTAATAGTTTTGCTATGTTCATTCTTTCATTTGGGTACTATCACCCTTCATCACTGGGGTTTATGTCATCCAGAAGTTGTATGTTTGTTTTTGGGAACAGGTTTGGGGGAAACTGAAAGCATTTTAGAGTAAAAAAAAAAAAAAAAAAAGTAGGCGTGGCCCTGCTGATGTCAAGACTGCCCGTCACACTGCATGTTGCCACTGAATATGGTGGAGGTGCCCTCACTGAACCCTTTGCCAACTCAGCATATACTAACAAAGAGACTGTTCCTGGCTCTGACATGTAACGCTTCCAACCGGTCATCATGGCAACAGCTTTTTGAGTGGCAGAGAATGACTTTACACCTTCCAGAGAGACATCACATGAAGCTAGAAACTATAGGACAACAACCTAGCGAGGTCTTCCAGCAGGTTGTGAAGATTATTACAGCCTTAACATATGCTTCAACTTTATTTGCAGTCTTTTAAGATGAAGAACTTGTTTTTGCTTTTTTTTTAAATGTTGTTCCTGCAGAACCAAGTGACATTATTTGGTTTGGAGTTTCGTCCCGTAAAAAAAACTGTCTGCTTTTCTGTTTATTCACTGTCACACACACACACACACTGGCAAAGACTGGCAGCAAACTAACATTTCCAGCATCAGAGGCTGCTGCTTCATTGGGGTTTATAATATTTTGTACTGATATTAAACTCACTCCTCTCACCTTTTGTCTACCTGCTTTGATTCGGTCACCTCTTTGTCTACCTGCTGTCTTAGTATCTATTGCGACACATTTGCTTCAAAGAGTCTGCCTCTGTAGATGAGATAGTATTTTTATTCATATTTTTATATGAAAACTAATTCTCTTTCCTTGCTTTTACTGTAAGTTCACATAATGCTGTGCACATTAAAGAAAATTTTATTTAAAAAAACAAGTTGATTTCATTTGTCTTTTTTCATTTGTTGTTGCTTTCTGGTAATAAAAAAAGTATTTGATTAAATGGCTTTTAGGACTTTGTTTAAAGCCCTTTTGGGCTGCTATAACCTCTATGTGGTCATTTTAAGACTTTTTTATTTGTGTACAAAAAAGGCACAGTCCTTGAACCCACAGCAATTAATAATGCAGTGTTTAAAGAGCAGCCAAATAAGCTTGTGGTTACTGAGATAAAGTGGAGAAAAATAAATCACAGTGTTTATTCTCCTACAGTGAGCAGACTATGTGTTGAACATCTAAATATTTATTTTTTGTTTGTGGTCCATTTATGCAGCATGGATCCTCTAATGAAATTATTTTTTTAATTATTTTATGAATGTAAGTAGCCTACATCAATATTATATTATAGTATCATTGATATACTATTATAGTTTTATTATTTAGTATTTTTTATTTTAGATTTTCAGTTTTCATTGTAGTTTTAATTCAAATGTCAGTAATTTGTGTGCAATATATATATATATATATATATTTATTTATAATTTATTTATTTATTTATTATATATTTATTTATTTATTGCCTTGGCATCTAGGTGAAACAAAATAAGTTTTTGTATGTTTCTTATTTTTAGGGATACATTTTAGTTGACTATAATAACTCTGGCCTATGTCTTCATATATAAATAATAAGAGCAATGAAGAAAGAAACAATGAATGTGAAGACCTTACCCAGGATAGCCTACATTTGATAGGAAAATTGCCTGTGTTTAAATCTATAAAATGTTTCAAAAAGAATATTAGCACCCCCTGCAGGCGCTGTGGATATTAACCCAGAATCACCTGGTGGACTGTCAGAAGACATGAAAATGCGTATAAACATCCTAAATAAAAACTCGTGGTATTGATACGCAAAAATGGACTTTGTCGTATTTATGAGAAGCACGTGTTTTTCAGTTTTCGCGTGCATAATACGCATTTTCCCACAACCCTTATCCTACCCATAGCGTTGCATATACACGCCAAAGTCCATTTTTGCATAGCCTATATATACACCACGCGTTTATGTTTTTATTTGTACTTATATACGTATTGAGTGCTAAGCTATTTATACGCAAATGTATATATATGGCTAGAGAATCCCCATAAAGCAGTGAGTGTTTAGACAGAAGATGGCGCCCGCTACTAAATCACCCATCCGTTCATTTTACAAAGCACTCGTTCATGGCGTAAAACAGCGTAATATGACACAGGTCAAAAGTCTTTGAACATTGGTTATCATTTAGTTTAATTACAGTTGATAAATAATTCCCGTGACAGAATTCATGAATCATTTCAGCCATTAAAATAGTCTGGAAATGTTATTTATAGTGCAATTCCTTTCTTGTTGACAAATTAATTGCAATTTATGATAAATGTACATTTTGAAATTGATAAGCAATGTAACCTAAAGAAATACTGTAACCTAGTGTCCCATGTGTTAGATAAAGAAAGTAGGACTAAATCTGTCCGGTCTGTCACCATGCAAAACTATTCCGTTGAGGACTGCATTGTTGTTAAAACACCTCCTGTTAGCAAGCTAAATAAAGACGATAGCAACCATTATGTCATTTCAGTTATTCATTGCATCCATTTGAAGCAAGGAGTCAATAAATTGATTGAGTGTTTAAATATGTTCATTTAATATGACTTTTAACACAAGCTGCTGTGTACTTTGATATCACTATTAGGCCTACACCCAGTAAAACCTACGTTAGTGAATAACACAAAAGATTTATAGTTTAGGAAACTGCTGTCATTTTTCTCTATAGCCCCATGGGCATCACAACACCTGTTTCTTTCAGATGTTGTTATCGTCTGAATATCTTCTGCATTGAACACAGCACTGAGTCACAGACCTTTGCTTTTTTTTCTGCAGATAGATATCTCAGATCTTACAATGAAGCATAACTGCAGTCATGTTCAGGGATGGCAGTAGCTTTCAGAGCAACCACCAGGTGTTCATTTCCACCGACAACACAGTTGAATCATCGTCACTGTAGAAACAAACACTAAAAAAAAAAACAGTGTACCTCCTGTCGCACTATATTTTCAGCTGCATGGAAAATTTTAATCAGGGAAATGCCCTACATTTTTGTCCAAATTTCAATTGTTTTAAAGGAAATAAATGTATTTGACTGTTTTGTCTTTTGTGTTTTTTTAATCTGGAGGTGAAATTAGTTTGTTTTGCAAAGGTTTTTAGGACAATGACATACTGAATGAACAAAGGAGTGATTTTAGTGACTAACGCTGTTTGTAAAAATATAAAGAAAGCAGGACGTGTACCTCCTGGGATAAATGACCAACTATTTTGAGTGAAAGAAGGAAAAAATAAAAACACGACACACAATAATCTAAAGGGCACTTTTAGACTTTTTCACAAGGGACCCCGAAAATTCATTGCACCCAACTAAAAACAAAGAAAAAAAAAGAGAGATTATTCTCTATTATAGCCTGTTATGTTGTCTATCACAGACCAGGTTTTAAAATCAATATTATTATGATTATGAAATGAATCTGAAATTGTTGAGCGGTCATGCGACCCAGAGGAAAACAATGCCAGCTGAGTGAACTAATCAGCTTAAGTGCTGTAAATCTGGTGCTGTAAATGTATCTCTAAAAGTACAAGTTTTTAAAATGCAGCTCTGCGTTTACCCATTTAAAACCTTCCTGGAATAACACTGTCAAAGCCGATTCGCAGTATACTACAGTTTTGAGACAGGAATATAAATCCAGGCTGCTTTTCGAGATGCTGTATTATATAAATACATTTATTCAGATCTAAAGTGTGACTGAAAAGTCATAAAACAGTCATAAAATGCAATAAATCATCAATCCCTGCATGTCAGCAGTCATTCTTCACAACATATTGATGTCAGGAGGATAGTTAAATTACAGCTGCTGATGTGCACGACACTTAAGAGTTCTTTTCCAAATGAACCGTGGCAGGTTTAAATGATCAGTCGTCAATGAGGTTTTACAGTAGGAGAATGACCAGGTCAGCACTAACCTGGATTTTATTGACCTTAAGGTCATAAATAAAAGCTGAGACTAAGTCAGAGTGGGTAGTAAATCTATACGGCTCGGTTTTGTAGATTATCTGTGGTGTCCTTCCTCCACTCTCTGTGTCAAACACCAGGTCACACCTTTTATTGATGAGTTCATAAATCTGGAGCAGAACCAGGACTGGGTCACCACTAGGTGGCGTCACGACACTTTAAATAGCTGTTTTGTAGGTTATATTCATTGTGGCGAGAACACAAGAGGGTGACAAATAAAAACCACATTGCCACAGATTTATCTTTAAAATGACACGTTGGCCAAATAATTTTAAAAATATGTTTTTTTTCCTCCATAATATCATGATAAGCATCCTCCACTCATAAAAGACATCATAACCACAGAATATCTGTCAAATGCGTCACGCTCACGGGGCCATTTTATAAAAACAGTAACATACCATGGCAGGTGCTGGATGAAGATCCTGCATAGCTGAAGAGAAAGTCATAGGTTCGGAATTTCACACTTCGGGTTTAGTGATTACCGGCAGGCAGTGTAAAGTTGAGCACAGTAGTAAACTTCCTTCCATCTGCTTTTTGAAAGTAATATGACAATTAGCAATATATTTGCCCAACCACCACCTCCACGCTACAACTAAGCTTATAAATTGTCGTGATACATATCGAAAGGATGTCCAATGTGTTGAGATAGCTACACTTCATAAAGTCTCTGAATGCGGAGTATTGAGTCGTTGCATGTAATTATTGATGTTTTGAGCTCACTTAGTCACAGACGGATGGTCGATGTATATGAATTTAATGCTACACAATGCAATAAGTGTACTAACAATTAACCAGTTTTGTCATTAGGGTGATTAATGACACTATAAATCAAAATTACAACCAGAAAATAACAGTCTATTTATTCATCCTGGCATCAAATGAAATGTTTGGTGAATTAATTAAATTATATATAAAATATTTGTATGTATATTTGAATTATTTTTTTTTTTTTAAACTATCATTAATATTAGTTTAAGTAAAATTTTCTTTTCTTTTCTTATTATAAATTAAATGTTCAAACTCAAAATATATTATTATTGTTTATATTTAAAGTTGGATTTTAAACAAAGTATTTTAGAATGTATTTATATTTATATCTATGTATTTATAATATACCTGATTAAACTATGCTTAATATAAAATAAAAACCACTGAAAGGGGATAGTATGGTTTTTACCTTACATTTCAACAAAATGCTAACACATTGTTTAAAACCACGTGCAAAATAAAATGTGCTACATTAGTTTGAAAGAGAGAGGGAGAAAAAACATACTAAAATCGAAATAAATCGGAAGAAAGCATTAAAACATTAACACTTTTACTTGATGTTTATGGAACTCATAATAGTTCATCGTTATGATAATAATAATAATTACTTGTAAAATATCAACAGCCAATCATCGAACTCCGTTACTCCAGCGCCAGTGACGTCACTGCACAGCTCTCTGCTCCGCTCACCTGAGAGACCCGGTCCATCCAACGGCACGCGCACCGTGGAGCAACGACCCGCAGCGTTTGCGGAGAGTACAACAACGAGTCCTTTAAACCGATGTGACCCATTCCGAGCGTGAGTCACCCGACTGCACATTCTCTCACTCAGTGAATACCGGGTCGCGGGGAGAGAGAGAGAGAGAGAGAGAGAGGAACGGCAACTTTTTAGCCGAAAGCGCGCAGAAACTCCCCGCCGCATCTCGAGACTGTAACAGCGCGCGCGTCTCCAGCTAAAAACGGACCGTTAAAAGATGTGATTATTTTCCCTTTCTGTCTCCGACAGGTGTCTTTATTTTACAGGTGAGTGAGCGTTCGTTTTATTTCTGAGCGTCGTGATTGTGATAACACTTAGGTTCAGGTTATTCTTTGGAAAATTATGTTACCAAAATTGAAACTATTCCACTGAGACCGCTTACTTTCTATATATCTATAGGCTATAAACATAAACACACTTGTTTTTTGCTTTAGCTAGGAATGTTAGTTGAGGTGTTTTCAGTGAAATACGAGGAAGCTGTACGTTTAGCTGTTGACAATATGAGTCACTGCAAATATAAAGGTTTCCAAGAAATTCAAGTGAGAAAAGCTTCTGTTTGGTTTTTGTTCGGCTCAATAACGTAATGTTGGGAAACGTGGGCCCGTTTTTTTACTTGGTATGCATCTATTTGAGAGACTTGACAGTAAATGAGTGGGCTTAATTTCTGAGAAAGACATGAAAAAAAAGGTCAGCAGAGACTTAAACCTGGCATAAAACTCACCAACTTGAGGTAAATGCTAATATATTTTACATGTTCAATTTCTTGAGACACACAAAAGGGGAAATTGTAAAGCAAATGCATTTTATTTATATAAGAGCAACGTGGAAATGTATTATGTGAATCCCGGTGTGTTAATTAATAAACATTTTTTTTCCAGGGATATCTAAGAAAACAGTTTGTAAGAACCCTTAGTGTTTTTGCTGTAAAGGTGTTTACCTTTAGAAGGCAATGTGAAAGCATGTTCATTAGATGATTTAAATAAGAGATGCCGTATGTGGGTAAACAGCCAAATGCATTGACTAAATCTTTCTAGAATCTTTCAGCAAGTGCAACAGTTCCTCAGTCTCTCTCGTTATTTGCAGTGACCCATGGTGCTGCTCAGTGCACTTCAGTTGCTTAGATAACAGCAAGGGTGAATCCCATATTCTCTAGCTCTGCCGCTCTCTCCCTCTCAACCTTAAAAGCGACCTCCTAGAGGAGTAGCGTTTAAGTATACCCACAATAAATCACTTCTCCGGCGTCCGCAGCCTACCAGGCTTAATTGAGTTTATCAACCACTCCCTTGAGAACGCTGTCTAAAGTTAGACTTGTCACCGCAGTGCACTCAGTGTAGGCTGACTCTTTGATGATGCGCCTCTTCTGGTACTTTGCCACAAAAGTGCCGTCTAAGTCAGAGGCACAAGGACTGTTTAGAGTTGCCCTCTTTCTTTCATCCATGGCTTTGTCATACACAGTGAGTGGTGAATTATTGAGCCTTCTACAATGCAAGGAAACTAGTGATATCATTGTTGTTGCAGTGCATGTGGCTGTGTTTTACAAGTGTCACTTGTTCTGAGGAGCTTGGTTTATAAAGGATTTGGATCTTTGTGTTTTGTGCACTAATGGGTTCTGTTTATAGAATAAGAAGTCTTTTAAATGTGCTTCAAGTCTTTAAATCCTACAATATCCTATTCAGTATTTAAATTTGATGATGAAGATGATGATCAAAACTTGTTACATACTTTCTAAAATGTCCAATTCCAGTTACATGCCAAACTTTTCAATAATGTAAATGATTTCAAGATGATCGTTTACTAGATTTACATTATAAGCTAATTTATTTACAGTACAAGAATTTCTTAGAATTCGTAGACGTTTTTTATATATATAAATACAGCCCCATGAGCCCCATATTCTCACAATGTGAGTCATAAAAACACAATATATGAAATATAATACAAAACATGAAGCACTTAGACAACATTATAATAAAGTATTGTAAATATTGAAAAACAATATTAAATAAATCATGCTTTACCTGCTTAATATGCTAAATAAATATTGTTTCTTTACCCTGCAGAAGAACAAAGATGAGAATTCACTATTCTGAAGCCACTTCCATCCTCATCATCCTTCAGATGCTGTGGTGGGGCTTGAATAGTCAATGTGAGGAACCAATAGAAAGCTCCAAACTCGACCTCTCTGTGACCTACGACCTCCCTCACTTTGTGTCAGACACTCCCATCCAGAAGCTGTTGGAATTTAATGGAACTGTGTATGTTGGCGCCGTCAACATGCTGTATGCTCTGTCGAAAGACCTCAAGAAGATACACGAATATAATACCGGACCTGTCCACGAGGGTCATGACTGCAGTGCACCGGATCCATGCAGCGGTTGCAAAAACAAACCCCTCAACAAAAACAACACCAATATGGCCCTGGTGATGGAGACTTTCTATGATCTTGAGCTCTTCAGCTGTGGTTCGGTTGGGAATGGCGTCTGCCGTCGTTACCTGTTAGAGGATGGACCCCTGGATGCGGATATTAGTTGCATGTATTCAAAGAAGAACAAAGACAGCAGCCACGGTTGCCCAGACTGCCTGGCAGGATCTTCAGGCACTCAGATCCTAAACGTGATGAGCAGCGGCGTCGTGAGGTTCTTCGTAGCCAACTCTGAGCCTCTTGACTCCACCGTCCCACGTCTCCACCACACCATCTCCGTTAGGAAGATGCGTGAGACCCAAGACGGCTTTGAGTTCTTTTCCGAACAGTCCTACATGGACTTGGCCCCGGGGCTGCGTGGAAGCTACCCGCTGCACTACGTCTACTCCTTCCAGAGCGGCCCATTCGTGTATTTTCTCACCGTCCAACGAGAAGGAGGCAGCTCAAGCGCCTTCCACACAAGGATCGTACGCATGTGCTCTTCAGATCCTGAGATCTTGCGCTACGTCGAAATGCCCTTCGAGTGTATTTACTCCGAGCGAAGAAGAAAGAAGCGCTCAGCTCAGGTCGTTTTCAATGTTCTTCAGGCTGCACACGTTGCAAAAGTCGGCTACGACTTTCAGCAGGAGATGGGCCTGAAAGAAGGAGAGGACGTGCTGTTTGCTGCCTTTGCCCGGAGCAAACCCGACTCACCGGAGCCCACGGCCAGCTCTGCCGTTTGCCTTATCTCCATCACAGACATCAATAACTTCTTCAGGGATTTCATCCTCAAGGGATACACGAGGAAGCTGAGTCACTTTCCAGGATCAGAGGAGAAAAACTTCAACCAGGTAAGAGGTTTTAACCCAAATCATGCATTTTTAGCTAACAGAGATTCGCTGACCTTTTAAAAATGTGGCCCAAGAACAAATTTAACTTCTTGTCAGCCCACTTGCTTGGCCATCATAAATCACTGACCCTCCTCGTCTTTTTTACTTATCCATCACCATTTGTTGGATCAATCGGTAAATCATGCTGATCAATACATGACAAAAATTTAACTGCTGACGACTCCCCGAGGGCCCGTCAATAATGCAGGGCTATTAGTTCCAAGAGTTCATTACACAACATAGTCATACATCGCTCAAATCTGCATAGTAAGACACATGATTTAAATACAAGGCAAAATATACTGTGAACTACTTAAGCTGGATTTCCTTTTCACAGTAGGTGAATGGGAAAAATTGTCCAAAGCTATGGAAGAAACTTGGGCTTGGTATCAGTACAAATTTAATCTGTTGCGAATTGTGTCTTTAGTTATGCATTATTCTGCTTTTTTCTTTAATTTCTTAATTTGAAGAGAATTCAGTTTAAATTTGAATTGGGCTTCCATATGAAAGAAGTTACTGTCAGTTTCTGAGTTCTGTCAGCAGATTCTGTAACCTGCATTATGAAAAACAACATTTATTATTACATTTATTTTAAGGATTCTCCGTTGCTTGTTTTTCTTATTCACTCAAACTTTTTATTGCATAACAATCAGCTAATATTTACAATCAGTTTATTTGGTCATTTTATTGATGTGTAGATGTATATCAAAATGTTGATAGGTCTATAACTTTCTTTCACAGGAAACCAAGATTAGCTTGAGCTTTATGTGAATCAGGCTTTCCTGACAAGTTTTACTTTTCTGTTTGCTTGAGTGTTGTCTTATCAGAGTTCATATAATGGGAAAGTCCAGATCACTACTCAGCAGGTGTCCTTCAACTGTCTCTAACAGTCTTTGTACTGGTCGCTTTAGCAGTTCATATGGGCCAGACCGAAGTGGCTGGCCTCTTCTCAGAGTCACACAGCTCTCCAGTCTGGTGTGGTTGTTTCAGTGCCCTGAACTTTATCTGGCCAAGCTCACAAAGTGCACTCAGTCATTTATTACAGCTGAAGATCTGCAGACTGAAGCACTCAAGACATTTTAAATATTTTTGTTCTGTGGATCCTTGATCCAAACATCTGCTCAAAGTCAGCTGCCTTTTCTATCAGTTTTCATTAAGCGGACGTACAAAAGCTTAAATGGCTTTTAAAGCAACAGGTCAGTTGGAAGGTATTTCCCTAAGGCGTCCTCGAAGAAATTTTTGAAAGGTCTGAACATCTTTTGAAAGGCATGTGTGCCTGTTTTCAATACCGTTTTTTGTCCATAAGTGTGTGAATGTGTGTGTTTGTTTGTTTTGTGTGTGTGTGTTTGTCTGAGCGTGTCTATGGCAGACGGCAAATCATGGTGCCATCGTTGGGAATTATGGTACCAGTAGCATATGTTATGCAGAGTCTGTTTTATCATCCCATAAAGGGGCAATTGACGCAATGTCATAAAACAATTACATTGTAAAAAAACATGATAAATTGATCCCAATATCTTGTTTTTGCTCTTAAACAACCCACTCCACAAACCGGACTCCTGCCTTTATGTGGAAACATTGGGCATCTGACACTGTGCTTCAGTTTTGATTGAATTTAACCTTGCTTTCCTGTTTTATTTGTTAATCTGGAGCCAAAGTTATTTGAATATCATATCAGATAAATCGCCAAAGTCCGTAATAGACTCTTACCCTTCGAGAAAAAGACACAGCAGCTTTCAGACTTCACCCAAGCTCTTAAAATTATCGATTGACCAGTCTGCTCGAGCTCAGCAATGTTCGTTAATAAAACTGACAGAAATATAGTCCTTATTGTTTGGAATAATGGATATATCCGAGTTGGAACCGCCCCAACAAATCCAGCGCCCCCCCGTCTTGAAAGAGCAGAGGGGAGGGGGACACTTGAGACCGGCAATAACAAACAGCCACATTTAAGGTCAAAATTATCATTAGATTACAATTGATCAGGGGAACAACTGGCAAATGCTGATTACTTTAAAATTGAATCTGAAGCTTGATTGATTGCCGCCTGTAATATAATTCCTGAAGAGGGAGTTTTGATCGACAGACATTTTAATTATTACTGCCACTGTGGCTAAATGAACATGCTTTGAGATGGCAAGCCTTAAAGTGTAAGGAAAAACAAATAGGCAGTGCATTGATTTTAACTTACTTTGTGCACTTTTTCCCACATCTTTCTGACTGTGAATAAGCAAATATCAATGTAAATCAGATAGTTTCAGCTCTTTGTACCTCACTCAATCTTTTGCATTATAGTGTGTTTTGGTCATGTAAGGACAGGGTGACAGGCTAATGCACTGTACTTAGCACGTATAAAAAGCGTGCATGCTGCTGCCTGCTTATGCAAGCTGTGTTTGCAAAAAATCGGCAAAACCTAGATCATTTATAGGCCATGGTCTCAGCTCTGGGAGGTGCAAAATCGTGCTGAAAGAGACTGTACTTGTTGTATCCTGTCTGAGAAGCTACGATAAGCTACCTGCATGGTTGCGTTTCTATGTGTATGTAAGCATGTATAAGAAATGTATTTTATGTGGGTGAGTTAAGGTTTGCACTGAGGAATTAAGTCACCCTGAGTCATTTTTGGCAAAAACACAAAAACACAGGCACGTACACGTCACAGACAAACAGCTCTGACCAGGGGGCAGGTGGTGATGTGCAGCTGTATGTTTTCTCAAAATGTCAAGCCCCTGCAGTGAGCTCATGTTGGCAGCCTTGCCCTGGCGGGAAACCTGCGTGACTTTGGACCATAATGTTAGCTAGGGGAGAACGGACAGCTGGCGTCCAGGTGTGAACTGTTCATCTCATCTACATCTGGGGATGAGAGCACCTGTGGAGATGTTTCTGACTTGTGCCAAATTTTCTCAAACTAAAAAGTCTACTTAATATAAGTAGACATTAATATTGTACAATAATACAATTTATATACATTACAAAAAATATTTCAAATGCTTAATTAATAATAAAAAAAATTTAATCATTTAAATTATCTAAAAAATACAATTCATAATATATGAAGTATATGACTCAAATACAATATAAAAGTAAAATATAACAGTTGTATAGGAATATTGAATATGTATAATGTGTGTGTGTGTGTATATATATATATTTATATGCTGTTTATATAGGCTTATTATATTCTTATTTATACATCTTCATATTCATTTATATTTATAATATTAAATAATTAGATTATTACATATTTAATATTCTTTTTCTACTTTTGAGTATCATATTTACATATTATGTACATTTCTAAATTTGATAATATTATATTAGAAATTATATTTTAAAAAATTATATTTCTGGTCTTTCTGAAATAACTCTTCCAAGAAGCTACTGTTTTTCCTCTCCAATGTTCCTGTGTGTCCTAAGTACTCCCATAAAGCAGTTAAGCACACAACTGATAAACGCCTGCGCTCACAATCTGTTATTCGAAAGGAACTTCACATGCAAACAAACATACGATTGGCTGTAGTCTACTGTTTCTCCAGGTTTATTGCACTACTACATTTTTTCTTCATTATTGTGATGAGTGGCCCGTATTTAACACAGCCTTCAGATCTTAAAAACCTGTTGGTGCTTTCTGAATATAATTCAGAAACATGTGTAAGTGTCAGGTGAAGGGAGAGATTGCTTTGGTGAGGCTGATGAGTCAGTGGCCCAGAGGCATGCTAATCCATCTTTGGCATCCCACTATACCTTCACTTCCTCATTTTTTTACTCCCTCTGGTAATTTCCAGCTCTTTGGGTCTGTGAGCACGAGGTTTTATCAAAGAGCTCAATTCCGAAACCTCCATGTAAGGTTAAAGACATCCTGACCAGGTGTAAATCAAATACCCGCTGAAGCGTTTAATGAGCCCGGTCAGGTTGGATATTCAATCAGCGCTCACCGCTAAACGACTTGAGTTGGCTGATCCAGACTAATTGTTTGGTGCAGTTCAAAGAGCTCTACTAATTGTTTTAGCTTACACAGCAGGGACCACAAATAAACTTTTCGGGGTTTGCTAGGACTCAGCCTCCCCCACTAGGTCAAAAGAGCCATTATGCTATACTGCCCTGGTGCTAATACAGATACAATGGTTCTGTGGGATGCAGGCTTGAATGAATGTGTGCTTAAGTAATGGAACGGATTGGATTGGCCAGGAACTATTCTACTTTGTCACCTACTGAGAACTCAACAATGCACCGCAAATAAGAGCTTATCTGCGGCTGCCCTTCCACCTCATTCAGCACGTCAGTCAGATATTCTCAAGCTTATCCCTCAGTAGACATGGCCTGTGTGATCGTGTGAAAAGACAGCACGTTTTTTTACCTGATACTTGACTTGTGAGTTTTGTGGAGCATGACACCCAGTGTTTGGTCAGCTAATGGAATGGACTTCAGGTGTCAGTCATGCAGGGTTTGTAGCAGTACTGGAACCACAAGGAATTTTATGATTCTTCAGATTCAAAAATAAGATTCAGATTTAGAAATTGATTCCTGTTCATTAATGGTTTTATTACCATTTTTTAGCACAGTTGAGAGAAACAGTTGAAATGACATTTTACAAAGATTCGAAGCATACTGCAGTGTTCTGTAATCAAATGTGACCCTGGACCACAAAACCAGTCTTAAGTCGCTGGGGTTTATTTGTAGCAATATCCAAAAAAAAATTATAGATTGAGTAAAGATCATGTTCCATGAAGATTTTTTGTAAAATCCCTACTGTAAACATATCAAAATGTCATTTTTGATCAGTAAAATGCTTTGATAAGATATTCATTTGGACAACTTTAAAGGTGATTGGCTCAGTATTTGATTAATACATAATTAATAATCAGTATTATGATTTTTTTGCACCCTCCGATTCCAGATTTTCAAATAGATGTATCTCAGCCAAATGTTGTCCTTACTTTTAAAAGTAAAAGATTCAGATGAAGTATGTAACTGTTGACTCATCCATTCTGAAAGTATTTTGATTCACTGAAAACATCCGGCTCATTCACATCCGAAAAAGGCTTCTTTGGTCTTACCGTATGAATCTTATGATCTGGTTCTTTTTAGAGAGTCTAATTAGACTAATTAGACTTTAGAAATCATTCTGTATGTTTTTGGATTCACAAAAAAAAATTATGAAAAAGAACCAACTCAGAAAATTGAGCTGGTGCTACTTAGAGAATCATTTAGGAATCAGACTAGGCCTACATAAACCGCTCGGAATGTTTTTGTTTCACTTTTTATATGATTTATTTATTATTGGTCTACAGTGGCCATGCTATATTTGGATGAAAAGCACCAACAGCAGAATACAAATTCACGATCTGTTAATGGAACTAAATTTCATGATAGTCATGTGGTTCATGTAGAAAGAAAATTTGATGCATGCAGTGAGCATGTCATAAGAGACCGTGGTTAAAGGAAACTATTCTACTTAAGTAATATTAAAAGGCTGCGTAGCTAAACAGAAGGATGAGTTATTACCTCTCACTATTGTATTTAACAAATCCGTCTCCCCTCCCTGTGGTCAGAGATGGGTCAGTGCCCCTCTTCTCCTCCTTGAAACTTCAAAACAAACAGATGTTTTTTATTAATGCATTAGAGTGACTGTAATCCCTGAAGGTATCTGCACAAAAAAGGCAATAAAAATACATGCCAGCTTCTAGTGGTTTAGCAAAAGATAGCACAATGATGCATTGTTCTACCATGTGGTCATGCCTTACATATTGACACCATGCTCGATTGTTTGTTTTCCATTTGTTGCGTGGTTTTACACACTTAGTATAATAGCTCACTGGCACTGAAATTGTGTGTCATAAAAGGGATGCCACCTGCTTGCTTTGAATCATAATGCTGAGAAATGACTACAAAGGACAGAATTTGCTGCGTGTTCACGCGTCTATCACGTTACTTGTGTTTTTCTGGCAGAAAGAGGGCATTTTGTGAGTAAAATCCTTGATCTTTGCTCGGAATGTGTAGCGTAGTTTGGGTGTTTTTGCAAAAGACCACATTGACATCAAGGGTTTCATCATATCTGCCTCTTAGTGTCTACTACAGGAAAGACTGATAAGAGACCATTTAACTGTGCCTTAATGTGCCTTCCAAGACACTATGCCTCTTGAAACAATAGATTATCATCAAATAGCCTCTTCCTATTGTTCTAACAGCATTAGCATACTAAATGTGTCAAGATGGGCTTAACACATGTTCGTTTTTCGCTTTTTATGAGTCTGAGGGCATTTCTTTGGAGCAAAGTTCTTCGCAGAATGTCACGCGTGGAAATAAATTAGCTGAAATTAGGAACAGAGAATCTTTTAACAGCTCCCAAAATAAAACTCTTATGTCCAGTGAGAGGCACGTTTTACTCCCTCTGACATGTGAAAAAGTGTAAGATCATCACAGAAAAGCAGGCCCTGCCAAGCCTTTACAGTCAAGATTGGAATTGATTATTCTGGCCAACTGCAAACCAGGCATTTTGAATGCTCTGCCTCTCTTTTTCTTCCATAAAGAGCTGGATTTGATCTTTTAAAGGGTCTCAATGCTTCATGGTTTTAAAGACATGCTCTTTACCCTTTTATCAGATCCATGCTTCTTGCAAAAGTTTTTATTCCAGCATGTTTGTGGACTGTGACAGAGAGCAATGTTTTGAGCATGCTCATCTTGTCTGCTATAATGAATGGACGTTTCCGCTAATGCTTTGAATAGATCCATGCTGCACAAGTAAATAATGACAGACCTCCCGGCCTCTAGAATGGACTCCACACTAAATTATCCCCCGTTTGCTTATGTCTGTTTATCTAATTGAATGGATGAGCATGGTTCATAAGTACTTGCATAGTGTATGTCAATAGAATGATAGCTCTCTCTCGCTTATCCTTGCTATTTTTGCTAGTGTAAATTGTGTAACGTTGGCCCAATCTGTGCTTCATGGCTCATTAACTGCAAAGGAACGATGAAAAATAATCAAGTACATCGTACTGTTGTTTTAACAAATCTCTTTGATTAATTGTATTTTAATCATGGTTTCAGTTTGATTAATGACTTAGTAGTTTGGTCCAGGCATATTAAATTAATCATGGTGCTCTTTTAGCAAAGTGTATTGTAACATGCAGCAACAAGTTCAAGTTCGCTAGATGAGCAGGGATTTAACCATGAGCAGTTGAATAAACTGATAATTTTTTTAGCAAACATTCAAGTGGTTGTACTTTGCCGTGTATTGTATCCCAGTTGGAAACCTGAGCGAGGAGCGAGTCCCCTGCTGACAGATCGCTTGACTGCTGCATTGAGAGAGCAAGCTGAGACGTAAAAAGAAGCAAAAATTGAGTGAAAAGACAAGATAACAGAAAGAGGTTTTTAAGGCAAAGCAACATGAGAATAAACCTGAAAACAAGAAAAAGACTTGTATAGGAGTCTTCAATTAGTTTGATAACAACAGGCAAATTTTCAGACAACAGCTGTGGAAAAAGTAAGGTGTGACTTAAATTGTTAATCCTGACAAAAAATGGAAATATTTACATTTTCTGGCGTGCATACTGAGATATGAAAAAGCACAGCCATTTTCACCAACCAACATTTGACTGGGTTATTTCCTTTTTTAAAAAAAATAAAAATACTGTATTGTAGGATACTCAAATAAAATGTTTAATATTTAACAAAATATTCAAAGATTTTATTTATAATACAACTATAAAACTAATGCTTGCAGCTTAATTTCTTAATCTGTAAATGTTAACATCAAGTTTTATTAGAAATAAATGCCTGACCTCTAGACCTTTACCTGTTTTAGAGTGTAACGCAGCACTGTGTTCATTTAAACGCATGCAGTCCAAGACAAGCTAAATTAACTAATTCCTTCTGAAACTTCACAGCATGAGCTGCATGTATGTAAATGAGCACAGTCTGAAACTGGCAGTGTATGGGTTTATTTAATTATCTCATTAGACCATATCGCAATATCATTTCATAGTGCTATGATAGGCTCTTCAAGTGTTCTTCACAGACGTCGACAGGTATTAACACACCAGCAGCCAGGCACCAGGACTGCATGGTGACTGCCAGCCTCTAATCCCACATTATTGTCAGCTTCTCTAATTCTCCCCAGACTACTGACCTTCACGACCTAGTAATCCAAGAAAGGAGCATAAACACAAGAATCGGGTTGCTTTGCGACGTGCTTTTTAAATGCACAGGTGGGGCACCGCGCAATCTTGCACACATGCATATAAACATATACACCATTAGTGAAAACTTTGTGAGGTCAAAGGTCACATTATTTTCGTCAAGAAGCAGCTGAAGGGTGGCAGCGTGGAGCAATGAATTTCCAGAAATCTTCACGTACACTGGTGGTCACAACTGTACCTTGGACAGAGGGTTAACAGAAAGTCTGTGAAGGTGACATTTGGTCGTACAGATCTCCTTTCACTCATATCAAGCCTTTTGGAGGTGACGCCAAAGGCCACAAAGCTATAAAGCACCAAAGGTGGGGCACAGTAACTCTATCACTTCACCATTGTGCTGCACACAATAAGAGCTGCTTAATGTGTCAAAGAGGAGCTACACACTGATCCTGCCATTCTTGCGGGATGTTTTTGTGGGATATTTTTCAGCATTCTTTGAAATAATACTCAAAATACTATGAAGTAATATTCCGGGTTCAGTACAGGTTAACCCCAATTGACAGCACTTCTGGCATAATGTTTTTACAAAATTATTTTTGAATTTGTTTTTCTTTTAAGCTTACAGTACAAGTGAATGGGAATTGAAGAATTTGTGCATCGTAAAATTTACATTTTCTGTCCTCCTCCTATTTACTGTAATTGTGTTACTGTAATCTCTATATTTTTTAAAAAGAAAGAAAGTTGAGATTTTTTTTTTTAATCAGCATAGAGTGCTTCAGGAATGAGTCCTAAAATTAGGAGCACTTTTGCCCTTCTGGCTCCACTATCCTAAATGGACTGTTTTTAATGGTGTTTTTGGGTTTAAATGCATCAAATAAAGTTTATGGTTAACACAAGCTTAAAGTTGTCATAAACTGAGAAACCAAAATTCCCATGATCTTTTGACATGTGCTATAAAAACATCCTGTAAGTTTAAGATCTCGTTAATCGAAAAACAGCTTATAATGAAGCCATTCTGCCAAAATGACAGCTTACTCTATGATGTATTAGTGTGGTAACACCGCCTCTGCAGAAGAAGATCATCATCTGCTTCTACAGCGCTGCTTGTTTAGCCCCGCCCACCGATTCGCACAAACTCAGATCTACACAGAAACCAAACGATAATAATGTTTCACAAGAAGAAGCTGTTCACTGTCAAGTTGTATAAAAAGTTGTGATGTATTTACTGCCAAACGTTTACTTATGTCAGTTGCATTTAGGCTTTCCAATTTTATTTGTGAGGACAGTCTTGATAAACAAAGCATATGAGAATCAGAAACTTTGGTTGGTCACAGATCATACGTTCTCCAGTAGAAGTCCTATAGGCTGTTTGTTGATGGAACGTAGGTAATGTTGACTTCATGCTTGGCCTACAAAAATACATCATCCTTGCAGCGCTCTATGAACATTATGCGACAAATGTTGTTGATTGAGTGGAACTTGTGTTGAACCCTAAATATTCTTTTCAATAAATGAAGCGAGAAATGACGAGAGCCAATATCCGACAACCCTGCAAGTCACTCGGTTGGAGGAGCCTCGGGATCAGAGCAACTGAAGCTTGTCAAAACACTGTCTAGGTTTTTCAATTTCTACCCTTGATCCTTGCAATACCATGAGCTAACTAGTGGAATGTCTTCCTTTCCAAACAAACGAAAAGTGATGTTTATTTGCTATGAAAATAATTCCACAAACCTTTTTTCTCTTCCTTAAAAACAGGCACTTAGGGTTGTGTTCAGCAGCTGATAGGTCAGAGCGCTTCAGAGAACCCCCCCTCCCCAATCAATTCCTAACCATGGTGCTTTCTTACACAATTCATTTTGAAATATGTGGCAGCTCGACCGTTATGATGGATCGCGGTGGGTTTATATAACCCAGCAAAGCAAACGTGCCCTGCTGAAGACACATCAAAGGCAGACTTGTACACATTTGGATGATTTCCCTGGCCGCTTTTTGCTACATGTGTCTCACTCTCTCTTGTTTTGTTGCTCCCTCAATAGGCAGAAGCTTGCCTCTGCCTTCAGGGGTTGGGATAAGCTGGGCTGTAATCCCCCTCGTTTTCCCTGGCTTGTTCACCTGTATACCGATTCTGTGCCTCTGAGCCATCCCACTCGGCCTTGTAATGAGAGCAGGGCCCAGCACTCTTTCGACCTGATTTATCATCTACCTGTATTGTTCTCTGCATCTTCAAAGCAGCCCTTTGAGACATGCCCTCAAAATAAAGCTGCAACCGCAGTCATGCCACTGACTCATGCGTCTTACTCACATCACCAGTGAAAGAGGGGTAGAAAGAGTGAGAACTTTTCTGGCACAGGATGGAGTGTCCTTTTTATGCCTCTCAGATTTTTCATGGGTGTCTTTTTAGTGTTTTTGTCAGGGCGCCTTCACCATACAGTGTAACAAAACACCATCTGAGAAGAGTTTGAGTGAGCATGGTGTTAATCATTGACTGCCTGTTCTCTGTACTCCAACATTTTAGTCATGGCCTGTGGTGCCAGGGTCTGGTTTCATTAATTATTAATGACTTCTTTACTTTTGTACTAGGGTCTGTGACCCTTTGAGCTTGACCAATGTGTAGACCTCAGATGCCCCATTTCTTTTTAGGTTACTCTAAGGTAATCTCTAACTTGGATAAACTATGATAATTACAGGAATAGTTCACCTAAAATTGAAATTTGGTTATTGTTTGGTCAAATACATAAATGTAAGGGAATGATAATAGAATATTTTGGGTGAACTACCATTTTAATTGTCCCTTTTAATCTTATCATTATTTACTCATGCAAATTCAAACCCCTATGGCTTTTTTTCTGTTTTTTTCGATGTAATGAAAATGAATAGAACTGTTAGGCTGTGTGTGTACCATTTACGTAGTCCAAGACCTTGTTTTATAAGGAGCTGGAATTTAAAACATTTTGACCATATAAGAGACTTTTTACAAACTATCAGGAAGGAATGACTTCAAATGTGGCCCATCTCTCATGCAAAGCTTGGTACTTATATGATTACTTTTTTTTATTGTGTAGCTTGTCCCATTCAATTTCATTAAATTGAAAGCAGAAATTGTCTTTAGAATTTCTCCTTTCTTGTTCCACCGGAGAACATAATACTAGTTTGAAATTATAGAAATGTGAATAAATGATGACAGATTTATCTTTAAAAGATGAGATATGCCTTGAAGTTTAGTCAAAATGTAAGTATAGTAAAGGGCATGTCATGGAAAAAAGGCTTATTCTTTTTTCTTTTAAAATAATAAGTTGATAGAATATCTAATATTCACAACACAAAGCTTGTTCCCCCCTTAGTGCCTATTTGGTTTCATCAACTTGGCCTGATCTGATGAATAACTGTGTAAACTATGCAGATACAGCCAATCATAACAGAGATAATCAAACAATACAGTCTTAAAGGTACCGTCGCAAAAACAGATACTCTGAGTTTCAGAAAAACCCAATTCTGAATGTTTTTGAACATTGTAAGTATAATTCAAATGGAAAGAAATAAATGCTATAGAAGTTTTATGAAAATGGCCCCTTTACTATGTCCGGGACCATACAGCCTCTCTGCAACTTCCAAAACTCCACAGGTTGTAGAGATCTCAGCCAAACAAAGCTGGCCTCAATCGAAGCTCTAACAGAGCAACAGCAAGCCCAACGTTCCTCACAGTTTCCCATGAATTCCCGCCATCTGTGAGCACAGCCGTCAGAACGCGGCAAGGATGATCCAAGCACCATGGGAGAAAACACGCAACTGCATTGGCCAGGATGAAACAGTAGATGCCGAGCTTAGATGGAGATTTACTGTGTGGGGCCTAAGTCACTCTTTTGCACAAGCATCTTACCCACAAATTGCATTTGGCATGGCGCAGGCTAGTCCGCTGGAAAAATGGCCATGCTGCAGAATTCGTCCCAACCAATAGGCTATTGAGAGCTTCTGGTTGTTGCCAGGTAGAATACCTCTTGTCTAACTTGCCAATGTGTTTCATTTTTGGTAACCAGAGCTTCACAGGAGATTCCTTCAGCTGTGGAAAACATGAAAAAGGCTACCGGCTAGAGGTTACAAGCACCAATCCGCGTCGGGACTACTTCCATGGACGCTTCCGGAATGTTCTTCTCACGTCCATAGCCGTGGTGCCCATCCAAAACCACACTGTGGTCAGCCTGGGCACAGCTGAGGGCCGCGTCATCCAGGTGAGACGTTTTTTTTATTTAATCACTATTAAAGCTAGACTTAATGTCTGGATTAGCTTGAATTTATGAGTATAGTAACACATTTAGCTGAAATAAGGTGAAGCATTTGCAGAATCTAAAATTAAATTGTTGTCTCCAACACTGTTTCCCTGTTTTATTGTGCATGTAAATAGACAGGATGTAAGTACGTGACTAGTAAAAACAGCTCAGAATAAAGGAAAATGCAGGTGCCAATGGCAGGTTGGGAAATATGGTCTTTTCCTGTTTGCATTTGAGTAACCTTTGACCTCTGAGCAGCACTCTACCAGTTCTCCAATCTAAAAGCAAACAAGGTGAAACTTTGCCTATCAATGTTTTCTTAACATGTTCATTGTGCAGCAGTGTCACCGACCCAAATGTTGGATCTCCCCGGCTTGAGCACCAAAAACGAGAGTATTTGCTCACAGAAGGGTTAGATAGAGACTTGTGATATTTTGTAAATACCACAAGAAAATGTTTGAGAAATGAGTGGCGAGAGAAAGGGTGACAGCTGCACGGAAGCGTGGCGGAGGAACCGAATGGTACGTTAATAGTAAGCACCGGGCTTCGATGACACGTCCTCGCATGGCATTTTCTTGGAACGGCTGCAGCTGTCGTTCTCTCTCTTTCTCTCTTGCTTTTTAAAATTTTTTTCCTCTCAACTTTTCTTGCCTCTTTTGTCTGGATGTGGAGGGAGGCCTGGTAAGGGGTGAGTGCTAGTCCAGCTGTCCCATTCGAGAGAGAGTTTTTTCAAAGACAAAGAGAGTGGGTGAGTGTTTAAGAGGCCTTGACAATGAGAATGCAAAAAAAAGATTGTGAGAAAGACTAATGAAGTTGAATAAAATATGGAATTCCAGTGAGTAGTTGGTAATTGTGTGAATGAAAGTTTCAAGAGCCCCACAAGCGTTTTAAAAGTTAGGGAAGGGGTGGGCGGCGCTGTAACAGTCCCAGTGGCCCTTATTCTGCATGAGGAAGTGCTCCCACTCTGCCACACTCTCGGTGAGAAAAACTCAACACCTTGCCTTGTGTTTGTGAGTAGGACTTCCCTTACATACACAATGAGCTGTAATTCACACGGTTATTAGGGCTTCACGGTGTGTATTTTTCCCCAGAGTGTGTAACATTCCTCCTTCAATAACGGGTCCATTTGTAGCCATTTTCTGCCATGCCCGGCTTAATTAAGCCTGGCTTAGCTTGGTCGCTTCTGGGACTCAAAATCCTTTTATGGCTTTAGTGCTATTGGAAACTTTCTGGGCCAAGTTTTAGCTGTGGGTTCTTGTTTTGGAATCATGAATGTAGCACATTGAATTTGTGCAGCAGCATACATTTTTTAGATAAATATAATATATTACTATTTTTGTTTTTATATTTTATATAAAAAAATGTAATACAAATTTCACATCTTAAAAATAATATACATTTTACATAGAATGGAAATTGTGATTACTTACGGTATTAAATAAATATTCAATTCAATATGTTTATATACAGCAGGCTATGTTTAAATGGCTGTAAAATATAAATGTGACAAGAGGAATTTCCCTCCAACACTGTAGGTGGTTTTGGAAGCTTGTTTTATGTAAATCTGTGCTTAGAGCTTGCATGGACTACGTTGTATATTGTCAGGTAATGCAAAAAAATTGCACTTAAATCAGCTGCTTTTATTCATGAAATAAAACAGAATTGAGAATTGCCCTGGCTGTATGTATTGCTCTAGGGAAAGATAAAAAAATGCTTCTTAAGGTAACATTGACACTTTGTATAGTCCAATCTGATATGTTACTAATCTAAAGATTGAGCTTTTAAAACAGACCACAAAAGGAGTCACATTAGTGGACTGTATTGAGTGAGATGGAGATATGTCACACACACCATCCTAAAATCACTAAAACCACAGTAATGACATACTCTCTCTACCACCAGATGCCCCATGCGCAAAGCCCAGGGCTATTAATGATGTGATCCACTGATAGCTAATGGAGCACAAGCACTATTCAGATGCAGTCTGTCTTGGAGGCCTGTAATTGCAATGTAACCATGATAAATGTTAGTCCAGGTGTGTGGATGGAGCCACTGTTCTAACACCTCCCAACATGCCAGATAGACACAGGTCTTTACGTTTGCACTTGCCCTAGGGCCTACGCTTTTGTCTGTTCCTACTCCTTGACATCAACCGCAGTCATCGCAGTTCAATCTGTCATCTTTTACCCTGAAATGCAGAGACACTGGTTATTACAGTATCCATAGCAAAGCATAGGCTGTCCCTTTACAAAGACTGCCTCTGGATTGCACCCTCCTTTGATGCTTCCTCTTTCCCAAGGAAAGTTCCAGACATGATCTATAATTTAATGTTTTATAACCTGGAAGGGGAAAAAATAACGGGTTTGCACCAACTCCAGCTCAAGCAGAATGTTTGTTTTTCTGGAATTTGATCTCAGGTTTTTGGAAGTGGTATCCACCCCCCCCCTCCAAAAAAAAAAAAACACAATGAGATTTATTTAATTTATTTATATGATTTTTATTTTATTTTTAAATTTTTTTGGTCAAATGTCTTTTTTTCCATCATAAAAATAAGGTCATGCTGCAAAATATCTGTTCTTAATATATCTACTTCCTAAATAGGAAAAAAAAACTTTAAAGACAAATTAGTCCAATGTCATGTGACCTGATGTTGACCTGATCGAAATGATATCCTCTATAAATAGCTTACACCAGAACCACAGGGTTTAAATCATTCAATAGCAGCATTTAATCATCGATGTGGAATGCAGATTTATTTCAGTAAACGATAAACATGCTGTTAGGTCTTTTTGAAAGCATAAACATTCTCTGTTAAGGTCCTGCATTTGCCGTTTAGGCTTTTGATGTGAAAGGCCACCCATTTTTGCTGGCATCCTCCACAGGTGGTGGTTTCCCGCTTTGGCAAGACGGAGCCGCATGTGGATTTCCGCTTGGACACTGTCCCTGTGTCCTCCGAGATGGCCCTGCTGTCTCCGCAGCTTCAGGACGGCTCCTTATTGTTGGTAACAGGAAACAAGGTGAACAACACGGCCATTCTTAATAATGTTTTTGGGAAACGGGTCAAACATTTTCAGGAAAATTACTTAAATGAATAGATACACTGGTGATTCAATATAGATATAGTGAGCTGATATAGTAAACAGGGTATGACTACAATAGAGAAAAAAAGAGACATCAGTAAGTCACTACCTCTGAAAAATGTTATCAACAAGTTGCTTTGCATAACTGCTAAGGATAATTTCTAATCTAATATCATGTTCTTCAGGTCTCTAAGGTTCCTCTGAGAGGCCCTGGATGTGAACAGCTGTGGACTTGTAGCTCCTGTCTTCTAGCTCCAGCCTTCATGGGCTGTGGATGGTGCAAGACCAGCAATCGCTGTACAAGGGCTCCTCGGTGCTCCCCCTCCCATTGGATCCAGGACTCTTGCCCCCTCCTAATCACCACGGTAACCATCACAAACAACGTTACCATGGTTTTAAAGCAGCTAATAGCACATAGCTAATAGAATAAGTGCTTTCTAAGTGCAGAGAGCACATAAGAAACTCTGACCTCAATTGATTTCGCCTGCTTTGCAGTATTTTCAGGGATAAGCATGGATTTCAAGGACCTCTTGGCTTCTTTTAAAGACGTAAATTGATTCTAAATATCAGAAAGGATTCGTTTGCCCTTCTAAGCCTTCTCTAAATCTGTGCATTGCTGCAGAGCAGCCAGAACTATATTTGCATTTGTGAAAGATCTCTTTGCTTATGATCTGAACACTTAATTATTAACTCTGAGCCAAAATGAGGCCTTGTCCTCCATGTGTTCAAAGCAACACCTGCTTATCAGTAAAGATCTAACATCTCAAAAACAGGACACTAAGAAAGCACATTGCACACTTATTATGAATAAATGAATAATAAAATGCATTTATTTAATTGTATTCCATTTTTGTTTCACGTATCTATTTTTAATATTTATTCATAATTTTTACATTTACTAATGCTGCAGCATCATTACGTCACTTTACATTAAGCATTTAGAAGTTTTCCTGGCTAATAGGTTACTTCGCATATTAGGATGCTGATCGTGGCAGGTTTATAGCCTTTTCTCACAACAGCTGGATTAAATAAATGTATAATTTTAATGGTGGACTATAATCCAGAAAGTTTATTTAAACGCATAAGTGAATGAGATTATATTCCAGTTTAAATGTGCTCCTGGTTACAGATTGCTTACGTGGGATTAGAAAAGTTTCGTACGTTTAAAGACAACCAGTTCTAAGGAAAAATGATTAGCTTTTGGGTCAAAAGAATTTAGATTTAATCTCCATTGAAAGCGCAATTTATTGTTATGTTTTTTCCTCAAGTTGGTCAGAACAAAAGTGGCAGACTTGTTTAGATGACAATATCTGATAAAATTCTTATTTGGATCATACTTCCAGGACGTAGGCAGAAATCTGTGACTCTGCAGTACATTATCCACACCAGTGTGGTGACTGACAGCCATACAACAAAACAATAGATTCATCTGTGCCTGTGCACAACCCACGCAAAGAAATGAATTCTGCAATTAACTGCAATTGCAGTTTTTAAACAGAGATGGTGACAAAGATTTAGGTAAATTAAGTAAATAAATGTTCATATAAATATAGAAATACATGTTTTTTCATGTATTTATTGTATTATTGTTTAATAAAAGAACCAGTAAATGGCTTGCTTACAGTTTTCTGAGCATAAGTGAGGTGTGTTACCACAAAAAAATGACACACTTCACCTTTAAGGTACTGAGCTGGTGGCTCAACATAAAGGACACTTTTAACCCAAGAGACTAAAGCACAAAGGAAAACAGGAAGGTTGTTTTGTTCTCAGTTTTTGTTTCTGTCACCATTTACTGGAAGACCCCCTGCCTACAGAGTGTCTATACAACCAAAACAAATTATTGTCAGTGGTTACCAACCTCGTGAGCGGAGAAAATGCTTGGCATTAAGAAACGCAGCAGGAGGTTTAGACACTGAAAGAAAAGTACTGTCACAGTCTGACCTCACAGCTTCTTCTTTCTTTTTCTAGATTTCTCCTTCCTCTGCTCCATTTGGAGGCAACACCAACATGACAATCTGTGGCAAAAACTTTGGTTTTAATAAGAAAGATCGCTTTGATACCAAGCTGATTGACATGGTGGTTGCTGGAACAAAGTGTAAATTGGAAAGGAAAGAGAGCAGCAATAATCGGTAAGTTAATAAAGAAATAGATAAGCCTTATTCTCCAATTTAAGCAAATCCTTTTGCACTCTTTATATACAACTTCAGAAACATGCTAGGTCACATTCTCAACATACTGCTCTTGTTGCAACCCTGCAGAACATTAAATTGGTCTGCAAAAGTGCTCTATTGTGCATGTCGGCCTTCCATGTCAAACTTTCGTACCATTAAGACACAAAACCCATGAGATTTTGTGCCCCCGGACATACCACCCTACAGCCCTCCTATTGTGAGGGGAATGGAGAAATTCCCTCGGAGAATAGCTCCTGTGTAGTTTCTGCCGAGTAGTACGGTTATCATTAAATTAGCGTAGACTAATAGCCTGCTTACTCCGCTGGTTTACAACCACATCTTGTTCGCTGTTTTTGCGGCGGGAGATGTTTATGTCTTTGTGTTGTATGTCAGGTTGGTCTGCGGACTAGATCATGTGAACGCATCCAGTGCTGACTCCGTGGTCAGGGTGCGCAGTGGTAAAGAACAGGCCCAGAAAGGCGGTTTCTCATTCGTGGTAAGAATCCTCACAAATCTCAGTATAAGTGTTTCAACACACATTCGAGTGATGTATTTTTGATTTTCTTCCAGTATTGTGGTTTTCATAGTGCACAAGGACCCAAGGATGTTAATCTATTCTATTTTCCCACTTATTTTGAGTCGGTTTAGAGTTACACCGTGTCTTAATCAGCACAGAGTGTATTTTCTATATACTGTAAGGCAAATGCTGCCATAAAGTCACACAATTTCAACCAATAAGCATGTTTTTGTAAGATGTACTAGAAAGATTTACTTTAGAGTAGGATTTCAGAGCCACTTTGGTTGGGGATACTTAACATTATGCAAAAAAAAAATCTATGGACACATGATTTCTGTCAAAGATTTTCAATGTGTGCTATAGTTTTGCTAACACAATGTTTTATCTCTCTAGAATCCAGTTATCACAGAGATCTTCCCAGAGTTTGGACCTAAGTCTGGCGGAACAGTGCTTACTATCACTGGCTCATTCCTGGATTGTGGAAATATGCAACAGGTTACTGTGGGCAATGCTACCTGTGCACTGCAGAGGTTTGTATGTCTACAAATCTAGTAAGATTTTCTGGTAAAGGGATAGTTCATTCAAAGACAAAAATTCTGTTATTAATTACTTATCCTCATGTCAAACCTATAAGACCTTTGTTCATCCTTAGAACACAAAGGAAGATATACTTAATGAAATCCAAGAGTTTTCTTACCCTGCGTAGACCACAACTCAACAACCACATTTAAGGCCCAGAATGGTAGTAAGGTAGTATGAAGCTACTTGAACTTTTTGTGTGCTTAAACACTACTTTATTTAACAATTTCTTCTCTTCTGTGTCAGTCTTAGCTGCATGTTCACAAGAGTATGAATTAAATTGAATCACTGATATCACACTGGACTATTTTAAAGATGTCCTCACTACCTTTATGGGCTTTGAACATGTTAGTTGCATTGCTGTCTATGCAGGGTCAGAAAAATGGTTTTAAAAATTTGTGTTCTAAAGATGAACAAAGGTTTTAGGTGTTTGGAGCAACATGAGGGTGGGTAGTTAATGACACTTTTATTTCTTCCAAATGTCTTAATTGATTTAGAAAGTTTATTCAAGCATCTGAAAAACACCAACATTTAATTTCTGGCTTTAAATAAAATACATTTTATTTTTATTTTATTTTTTCAACCAGTCACCATGGTCAAACGTACATATATCTATTTAAACCATTTTGTATGTGTGCGATTTTCTGTGTACCTTTCTGCAGTATTTCAGCCACAATGTTGACATGTCGGACACCACCTCAGCCATCACCATCCCAACACAAGGTTCAGCTGCACATTGATGGAGTGATTCGTGAGGCTCCTGTCAGCTACACCTACAACGAGAACCCACACATCTCCAGCATCCAGCCCAAGCATTCCTTCATCAGGTCAGCACTGCAGCCAACATTTAACTACTTTATATGTAGCTGAAGCTGAATCAATGTGGATTTAACAGAAAGTTCTGTTTTGTTCATGTGTGTCAACAGCGGAGGAAGCACAGTGACAGTCAATGGCTTCTACCTCCACTCAGCCCTCCAACCTCAGATGGTTCTCACTGCCGCCACAGAGGGCAAAGTCTTCCAAGTGGTGAGTCTAGATGGCCCACACAGAGTGTCGAGACATTAAATACCTCCCCTACCATGTCATAGGCATGCTATTATCATTAACCCCACTGAACACAAAAGCAGATATGTGAAATAAAGGAAGCAATGTTTCAGAATGGCGCTTGCGAAGAGGAAATGGAAAAATCACACACACTGTTCTTGATATGATTATCACTTTAACAAAAAAATGAGTTTTAGTATAGTATCTTGTTTTTTATGAAAGTTTCTTGATTCATTTGGAAACCTGTTTAAATTTGATGTATTTTATATAGAATGAGTGCTATTGTTTTATATATGCTTCTCATTTATCATCCAACCCTTTCATCTCTAGTTTTTAAATTGTAATGTATCTATTTTTTTGCCTATTCAAGTTTCTTCATCCATTTGCAAACACTTCCACACCTCATCTTCTTAGAGCTGTGGTTGACCTGATCTGCTCCTCTCTCAGTGGAACCAGACAAATACTCATTTACACACAGTTTCCCCTTATCTGATTTCTGTGGGGGTGGAGTGTGGTCGTGCAGTGGTACAGTGCATGCGAACAATACTATCTAATCTTAAGCGTACAAGTCCCGTCATAGTCCAAAACGGGGCTCATGCTTACTCACATCTTCATTTTGATTATACCTCTTCATTTCCACTCAACTCATTTTCTCAAACATCAGGGTACTGAAGGTAAATATCTCACTGATTTGTCACGAAGTTCAAAGATTTTGTACTTAATACCAAGTAGGCCATTTTAAATAATGCACATTGAGTTTGTCAATGATTTGGAGCTGACTTAAAAGATAAATATTTCAGAGAGGGCTTGAAACGCTGGCTATCCTTTCAAATGATTTAAGATGGTCCCGCAGCTGTCAGCCTGTAAATTCTTCTTTATAAACTGTGGGGGTCGGGACAATATTCTTGTCCTAATTTGTGAAGCACAAGAGGTTTATTGTATTTTCCCTCTCACTTTTATTGGGGAGCATTGTGGAAAGCATACTTCCTGTCTTCTGTCAGCTTTTTTCTCAATCACACAGACTACAGCTGTGTAACCCGAGTTGAGCTGTCATCTGTTACGCCGAGGTTCGATCAACGATGGCGGAAACAGAAACGCGGTCAGTAGCTTGGGTTTCCTGCGGGCTGCGTTCACCGTCTAGCTGCTGACAGGCCTGAAATGAAAGAAAAGCGGACACCGATCTCGATTTCTCTGTGAATCCTTCCATCGGTCACATTTCAATTCCTCTTGCAATCAAGCTCTGTGGGCCAAATGAAGGAGCGTTAAGAACCAAGGCAAATTGTGGTGGCTCAGGAAAAATGAATGAAATCTCAAGAGCGTTCTTGAATATCTACTTCTGAGATCTCTGCTAAATCTGGGGATCAGCCGATCTCGCCTTTCCCACCAACATGAAAAGCATTTTTACAGGCTGCAGCTTGTCGCTGGCGATTGGCACTGTCCAGGAGTGAACCTGAGAGGGGTTTTATTTGTTTAGGGCTATGGCATCTTTTTGGCAAAGATTTCTAGATTTTTCTAACTAAGGGTCATGTTCAAGTTTTACTTTTTCCTAGTCTTGCCTACGGGAAGTGAGGGGTGTTAAAAGTACTCTAACATGCTCCAGACACCACAGTAGGGTTTCTAGCAAGAACAACACCTGTTTTTGGGATTCAAAGGGGGTTGTTTTCATGCCAGATCCCTCTCAGTGCAAACCAAAGTGTGTTTTTTTCATCTTAGTATGTTCTCACTGACACCTTATTCCATTTCCTCATAATATCCATACATTTCCTGTTCCCTACTTATCTTTAACCCTTAAATTGTTCACATCGAAAGAAACCATCAACGACGGAGCTGAAACACCTATACGAAATTTCTCATCCACATCCTGCAATAAAACATCACATTAACTCCCAATGAGAATATCTATTCCCCAAACACCAATATGAAGTGTTTTTGGTGTCTCCCATCATCCTTTGGCTGCTTTCTTTAGCAGCTGTTATCCAACCCCCCTTTAAGCCCTTTGAGATACTTGATCCATTCTAAACAATTAAACCTTGTGTTTGTTGAGGAACACACCAAGCCAAACTGCTTTACACTATTTGACTAGTCTCAGCGGATGAGTCTTCAGATCTCTAAATATGCGAAGAGTTGCTAGTGAAATATACAAGATGTGCGTTCATTTGCATGGACTTTTTCATTGTTTGCGTAGTCCTCAGCGATGACGCTTAGGAGCTGTATTTTTGTTTCCCATCTGGAATATTGCGCAACATGATTACAGAGAAGATGTTGACAGGGAAGATATTGCTTACAACGAACAGTGAGTAATAGCAATCAGTTTTTAGTTAAAAAAGTTATTTATCTTCATTCATTCTCTCTAGATTTGTTACAGAATCTGATCTTTATGCAAGCTCCCAGGTCATGGCCTTTTTGACAATATGAAACATCAATCGCTTTTATGAGATTGAAAATATTTACTGTGACCTAAACTGTACTTGAGATTTAACTCATGTATGTGAAGTCAGAATGACTTTAAGTTGTTTTTGACTCCAGAGCATTGTTAACCTGCCAAGTGTGCAGAGGGAGACCCAGGTTTGCTGGATAGAAGTCTTGGAGCGGAGCGACTCAGATGCCTTATGTTCATAAATAATGGCATTGAACAATTTGAATGTGTCTCTTGCTCTAGGGTTATGCTTTAGGAAAACGTTCACTTGAGGACAGCTAATTAAACAGTGGTGACGTGTAAATGACAGGCATGCTGTAAAATGGGCAGTTGTGGTGGTGTTATAATGTGGAATGAAAATGGTGTGTGGCTAGACCTGGCAGGGCTGGAGCCACAGCTGGCATGTGAAGTCTTCGGGTTGTAACTCATGCATAATTGCACTTAGTCAGGTCTTCAATCTCACAAAGGCTCCTTGTCCGCTGGCCTTAAAGTTTGTGATGGATGCTATGCAAGATGATGGGTCTCACATCTGGTTTGAAAAGGTTATATACACCGTTTAAAGGTTTGGGGTATATATGATTGATTTTTTTTTTTAGAAATGATTACTTTTATTCGGCAAGTGCACGTTAAAGTGATCAAAAGTGACAGAAATAATGTTACAAAAGATTTCTGTCATAAATAAATGCTATTCATTTTGAACCTTCCTGAAGATCCCTCAACAAAAATGTACTTCAACAAAATAGTAAGTTAAACAAATGATTTCAACATCCATAATAAGAAATGCATATCAGCATGATTTGTGAAGGATCATGTGAAAGATCTCTGCTGAAGATGCTGAAGATTTAATATTGGCCATACAAAATTAATACAATTTTGAAACATATTAAAATAGTAAAGTGCTAGTAAAAAATAGTTCAGAGTATTAGTGTTTTTACTGGATTTTTGGTTAAAAAAATGCAGTGAACAAAAGAGACCTGCTTCATATGAAGGCTTTAAGGTATTCAAAAGCTGTCATTTTCATAAATTCATTACATCAGAAACATGAGAAAGCCTCTGAACTTTAATATTTTGTGTAGTGCTCCATACAAAATAAAAGTTACACCTATTGCAGGATGCCTATATAAGCTCTTTTTGGTATCAATCAGCAGCTTTTTACCCTTGGTCAGGAGCAAATTTCCCTTCTCCATCCCCAACTCCTCCTTTCGCACAGTCAGGACATGGCTTTCTGATATTCCTTGCTGAATGAGACTCCTGTATCTTGAGTTATGTTACATTTAAATATCATTAAGTACATTAATGATATCTGCCTTGTTCTCTTCTGTTAACCCTAGGGGGGTTATTAATGCTGCTCATTCCTGCTCATTCATGACAAGCTGCATGGATGGGCAGGGAGTTTTTTGCACAGAACAGAACCATATAGCCAAACCAAACTTTATGCTAAGTATTATTTTGACAATAGTGGTCCTGACAGTTAATACACTGTATAAGCATAACATATTTTTCAGAAATGTATACATGTGTATATATATATATATATATATATATATATATATATATTTAATAAACACTGCACATAGACATATATGATGTAAACAAAAACTTTTATTTTGGATGTGATTAATCGTTTGTTGTGACTAATATTGAGATATCTAATCACCCCTGACCTCTGAGAAAACAAGGCCATAAATAATAAAGCCTGTATGATTACACATGAAAATGCTGCAAACCAAAGATAAAGTGATTAGGCCACACAAAAGAATCTAACATGCCTCAGCACTGACTTGTAATGACAGAGATGGCTAATATTTGTGTTTGTCATTTTCTTTGCCTAGACCTGCAGTCTCGATGAAGATAAGCGAAATATCCTTTGTATCACACCCTCCCTGAAAGGCCTCAGTGTTCAGCCTCCAGTTGCCACAAAAATGACCTTTGTGTTAGATGGCTTCTCCACTGATCAGTATGACCTACTGTATGTTGAAGACCCAAAGTTTGAGGAGTTTCAGAAGCCCACAGTTACACCGAGAGGCAACAAGAACATCCTGGAGATTAAGGTGAGACATGCATACGCAGAGTGATTCATATTGCTTATTGAGTTGGAAGGAAACAAAACAGGAAGTTAAGTTTGTTTCCCATCGTGCACCTCCATCTTTCACATTGTTCTTGTCCCCTGAAGGTTACAGCCTCTAACACATTGACTGTGAGATCCTTTGCTCTGGTGAGGGTAGGCTGGTGAAAAAAAACAGCATTTTTAACAATGAAATATAAGAGTAGACTTTTTTTTCCTGAAAGCGCCACTCAATAGTCAAACGCAGCTGTTGTGAAGAGGAGGGGTGAGAGGGGTCGCGTGAGATTCCGCTTTTTCTTCCCATGCGAGACCTCAGCATCAAATCCCTCTGTACCCCTCTCGGGACTCAAATATGCACACACAGACACACTAAGACTTGTGTACCGCTCGGTCTCATTTAAAGCAACTATATATTCAATAATGGGCACAACAGCAGGCTCAGTTTAGCTTAATTGTCATTAAACCGCCCTATCACTCAGATCATGCACTTTCATTCCCATGCAGTCTGTTTGTTTAGATTTTGCAGCTTGATACTTAAGGGCTGCTTTAGGGAAATAAAATTGCACTTGGCAGCACTGCTGATGCTCAAGGGGTTTATCAAAATGTCAGAGATTGTGAGTGTTACTGGTGCCAGTGGAGTTTGCCTGGATGTTTGCTTTTTATGTGTTTTTTTTAAGTATAAAATCTATATTATTTAAAATTAAAATCTAATTGTTTATGTATTAATGTATTATTTATTCAATTTTATACACAATGTATATATTAAGTGTTAATTTGCGAAAAAACACTTTTTATTGTGCATTTCAACTAATAATAACCAAAATGCAGTTGGGTTGGGTTTTTTTAAAGTAGTAATATCATAGACAAATACAGGTCATTTACAAAATAAAACAGTATGGGGTTTTTTGCCTATTAAAAGTGTGTTTTATAGAAAAGCAGATATATATATATATATATATATATCCAACTACAACATTTGTTTTTGGCAAAAGCAGGTCTACAATTCATGTTTAACACTTGTTTAATCTTTGTAATCTCCTCAGATAGTGCAGATGCCTGACAAAGGTTGTTGCTGTTTTTATGATCAAAAACTGTTTGAATCTGATTACACACAAAACATAAAGCTTTTCCCTCACCACTGTAATGCACCGCTTTTGCAAAGTTCTGTGAAAAAGTTTCAGCTTTTATTTCCTTATACACCCTGAAGAGGATATCACAGGTTCATGAAATTTGTCAAAATTGTCCATTGATTTTTTTTTAGTCAGCTTTGATGAAACTCCTCTCAGCTAGCGCATCTTTTCAAAGTAGAAGTTTCCTGGTGTTTGCAAATAATACTCTTGTAAATATATATGTATATGTACTTTTTTATATGATTTTGTGGTCCATGGACGTGTGTGTGTCTTAGTATGTCTGTAAAAACTTGCTTTAATGACTTTAACTAAACATCTGCTATATGGTAATTTTTTGATTATATGTAAAATTTTATATATATATATATATATATAATTATTTTATTTTGCTTTTCTGGATCACTAAAGTTAAGTTTTTGTGCAGAACTATAGTGATAAGTTGATGTGACTTTCACATGTCAGGTTTGCTTTTGGTCTGACTTTTGGAACCCGCTAAATTCCATCTAGATCGCCCTCTAATTACATTCATTTTTTTCTGGAGATTATCATTGCTATTTAAACATGTGCCTGAATGTGTCATGCCCACTTTATATATCACAATTCTGATGCTTGCTGATTATCTAAAACAAACCCCACATTTTTAAGCAGTGATCATTGGCTTTTTGTGAATGGCTGTGATCTCCTCTGGGACCGTGGTCTTAAGTGTAAGTGTATGTGCGTCTGTTCGCATTGGATCTCAGGCTGGCCGGTGCTGTATGGTAACAGGTGCAGGAGTGGAGTGTGTCCAATCTGTAAAGCCCAGGCTGTCATGTTAGGAATGCGATCGCTGTCTTTATTGCCTTCTGCTCTGCTCCGAACACCAGAGCTGGCTGGGTTTAGAGGGGTAGACGCTCCACGATCTATACGCCCCATATACACCCTCAGTCATGGGGCAATTTAAAGACAACAATTTAAACCTTTCTTTTTCTCACATTTCCCCCCGCAGGTTCCCCCTGTGAATCAAGAGGCGGTGAAAAACGGTGAAGTGCTGAGAGTTTCGAACCGGACCTGTGAGAGCGTCACTTTGGTGGGCAACACGCTCGAATGCACCGTACCCATGGAGCTCCAGTCCGCCGCTAAAGAGCTGGAGGTGGAGGTACGATACTCTTTTATTCTCTCCTCCACTTCAGACCACTCCAGTCCAGACCGGCCTGCATAAGAGCCACTCGTCAGCCAGCCAGCTCTGCCCTGCTTGTTCAAGCAGACTCTCAAACTAGCAAACACTAGCTATTTCTGATCTTAGTAAAGGCCTCGAGATTGCCAAATCATGATAGTTTCCAGATTAGCTCCTGAACACATATTCCTCTTGGAAATGAGGATTACTTTAATTTCCTCAAAGGTGTTCATATTATAATTTTTATATATCAGGCTCCACCTGATAAGATGCTGTCCTTGTATTTCCTTTCTGGTCACCATTAGCTCAACAAGAGCATTAAAAAAACGTTTCTGCCACTATTCTGGCCCCAGACAGTCTGATATGATTGGTGCGGAGATCAAGGAAATGTTGGCCTCAGCATAAAGTGCTTATCTGTCAGAGAGAGACGGACAGGGTGCGTGAGACACGATGCTCTAATCTGACCCCATCACAATACGGTGCGGTAAAACTCATCTCGGCCCAAACTCAATAATACTGCGCCACATAAGAGAGGCTCTATCTCTGATCCAATTTCCCCTCCAGCTTGCAGTGGATGTGTGTTTCATTTTACCATGCTGCTTTATGACCAGTGAAGCCCTCTCTCTGTGCGTAAACACTCCCTGAGGATGTTTCTAGATGGATTGTTGTGATGTTGGAGGTTCAAATGTAAACACTTTGACGAGTATGAAATCTGAAGCAAATGTGCAGCAGATGTGATGGCATGAAGATTCCCTGCTTGTAGTTTCGCATGTGCGCTTGCCTATTTGTGCCAATTAAGCCAACAGAAAATTTACTGGAAGAGGATGCTTAAAAATCATTTTTATTTTGTATAATGTATGTATTGTTATTTCAAATATTTGCCAAAATAATTTATATTAAATTCTATTAAAATTCTGTATAATTGTTATTTAAGTTAAATTCTTTATGACATGGCATGAAACACACCCAAAATAATAATTCAAAGAAATCAATGCTGAAATATATCTGGTCACTTATATTTACTGGAAATAACTGGAAGTCATTTGTGTATCCATTGTAGTGGAAGCAGGCCACCTCATCTGTGATCCTAGGTCGTGTGGTATTGGCTCAAGACCAGGACTACAGGATACTGATCACAGGAGGAGTGTCTGTGTCCATCCTTCTACTGCTCCTGATCGCAGTCTTTGTTTGGATCAAAAGGAAGAAGCATATCGATGGTATGTGACTTAAGAGTTTTCTTGTGCAGCCTTTAATGTATGTGTGCTTTATATAAGCTATAAACAGTCTTTTATGTCTCCGGCAGTTTTCAAGTCAAATTTGTAACACTTTGTGCACAAATGTTTCACATAATTTGCATAACTGGAGAGCATTTACAAAGAGAAATAATAAAATCCAAACTGGAAGACTAAGTCAAATCAGGTTTGGATATGTGCCCTACAAAAAAGTATTTGTCTTGTTTTCCAGAAAGAAATCCTAAACATTATATAATTATATTATATATATATATATATATATAATGTATTTATTTATTTGGGCAAAATGTTGTGAATAAATCTAACAAAATAAATAAAAAAATAATCTAATAAAAGTTTGTAGTTTCATACTTAGAAGTAGCCAACAACTAGACAACAAAAATACAGATTAATTCTTTTTTGCTGTAATAGCATAGTTTTCTTTATGTTCAGAGGTCACTGTAGTGATTCCAGGATTACTGTAAACTTGCTGATGGTTATTTAAATGAGTTTGAAAGGAATGCAAACGCGAAATAAAGAAAAGACCGCTGTTTCTGGGATGTTTGTGGGAGTTGACACTGCTGAAGTTCATGGTGGAGCGTTCTGTCCCTTTTTTCTCTCACCTGTCCTTGGTCTCTCTCTCATCCTCTGTCTCTCTCTGGTTGTAGATTTAGCTAAGGCAATGGTTTGGTATGACGGCCGGGCTCACATTCCGCACTTGGACATGTTGGCAAACGCGAGGAGTGTCAGTCCGACTAATGAAATGGTCTCTCACGAGTCGGTGGACTATAGAACCACTTTGCTTGAGGGTATGTTTTCACGCTTCGCTGCCTCTCGCTCAAAACACACCGTTGGTGGAGGTTTGCCTTCTCTGCTGATCTCAGACCAGTTTTACTGTTTTTCTCTGAATTGGGAAGACTGGTGTTAGATCATCGCTGACAGGCAACTTTTTTCCAGTTCTCCAAACACATACGCTTTCTGACCTTATCCTCCTCTCTCTCTCTGAAGACATTGCATGCTCTCTTGCTTTGCCTCTGCCTCCTTTTTTTGTCTGAAAAGACGAAAAAAAAATCCCCTCTCATCTGTATAGCTGGGTTTAGAATTTCCTCAGCTCTTTGTAGTTGGTGTAATGACTCTGCCTCCCAGACTTTCCCTGCTTTGTTCAGGTGACCCCAGGCCTCAGAGAACAAGTCATTGACTTTTGACCTCTCGACCCTATTGCCTTGCAGACCAAAACTTGCCTCTGTCTCAGGCTGAGTCCTGCCGGCCTCATCTCTATGCTCATGCCCATGTGGATCTGTCCCCTATGCTCGGCCCGATGGAAGGGGACCTGGCGTCTCCACTGTTGCCTTCTAATGCACCCATAGATCTGGGCAGCCTCCATCCAGAGCTTCTGAAGGAAGTGCAGCATGTGGTCATTGCCCGGGAAGATCTGCTCCTACATGTCAATGAGATCATCGGGAGAGGTGAGGGTACACAGAGAATCTGATCATTGTCATGACATGCACTGCAAAGTTTTGAGTTTGGTAAGATTTCATGTTTTTGAAAAAATGACTTTTTGCTCACCAAAGCTGCATTTATTTGATCATAAATATACTAAAACCGTTATACTGTCAAATAATACATTTTAAAACCATGGTTTTCTGTTTTAATGCATTTAAAATTTCAATTATTATTATTACTACCAATTTTGAAAACAATTGTGCTGCTTCATGTTTTTGTTAATACCTTTATACAGTTTTTGGGAATTCAAAAAAAAAAAGTCAAAATTTAACAGTTACATTTTTTTTAATGTCACTTTGATAAATAAAATCCATCCTTGCTGATCACATTATTAATTCTGAATAATTAAATTAAGTATAAATTAACTATTAATTTAAAAAAAGAATCTTACTGAGCCCAAACTGTTGTATTTTACAAAATAAAGATTTGCTTTTTATGTAGACATTTTTTTGTATGTTTTTTTTAAATTATTGTTTTAATTATACAAAATCATATTATTTAAAATCAAAAGCAAACCATTTATTAGTTGTTGTATCTTAGCAATCACCAGTATTAACATACTTTATTTGGAATATATATATATATATATATATATATATATGTATATGTATATATATATGTATATATATGTCATTTAAAATTCATTTTCAAAATGTAAATTTTTTAGTCTAATTTAAGATTGTCAGTGTGGTAAAAAAAAAAGAATGAAAATAATGACATTCTTTAACAAGGGTTTCCTAAAACCAGGAATATATATAATGTTTTAAATTTTTTTTTTCTGCCCTGAAAAAAAAAATCATGTGGCGCAACCACCAAAAAAAATTACATAAGATAAGATATTATAGAGAGGTCAGCTGTCACTGTGTCATCAGTAAATTTTAGTTATAAATATGCAATTTAAACTTGATTTGTCCTTTATCTTGTACACTCTTATTTCTCACTGACCCAAAAATCTATTATCTTTGCACTGTAACTTGCAACGATATTTGGCAAGAAGTTTCGTCAAAAATCCTCATTACAAGAAATCCAATATCTCAAATGAGGAATTTAGCAGAGGGAATTAGTTTCAGACGTGGTTAAAGTTAACAGGTTAAATGGTGACAATCAGCCCGGCAGGTTGGACATTTGAACGTTAAATTGCCTGTCTTCTCATTGTACTACAGAAGTGGGGGTGTGAATGTGTGTATCAGATTCACTGTCTCCAGTCCTCCCCAAACCCCTGCACAATACTCCTAAAACCCACTACCCCTGTGGGAAAACCAAATCCTGTGTGTGTGTGTGTACTCCTGTGTTTGTGCATGTGACACAATGCGATTTATAGAGGCTGTGCGTGTATGTGAGTATGTTGGGGTGCTCGGGGTGGCATGTGTGGTGATTTGTTCCCGTGTTAAATTCCAGGCTCATTGTTGGGCCGTCTCAGGGCTTCATGCCGGTAATCTGACTCTGCTGCCATCTGGGAAGACGTGATAGCAGAGCTGGAGAGAGATTACAGCACTCCACGCTCTATTATTTCAACACAACACCCCGACTCTCTCTTGCCCTCTATTCTCCATGCCCTCATTAGAAAGAATACCCTGCCGAGACACTTGTAATTGGTTAATCTTTCAGTTACACACCACACTACACTCCAGACACCTTGTTTGAGTTCATATTTCACAATATTATCACAATTATTTTTTATGTGTCTGCTTTGCACTGTCTCACAATTATTACTTAGGTGTCAGATTTCAATAAAGCACTAATTGTTAACCTTTGCCGTGGAAAGTAGAGTGGAAAATGGTACTGAATTGGACTTACATGAACCTCATACACATGCCAGTTCATAGTGTGTGAGACAAGGAGACTCAAAGGGAGAAAGTTTGAGAGCAACTTATCAATAGTAGTCCCAGCACAATATATTCACACTCCATTGTTTTTGCTTTTGGACTTGATGTGATATGCACCTGCTATGCCCACACTCCGCGCTGGCATAAAGCGCTTTGATAGATTGATGTGCTAATAATCTCTGCATCTTTTCCTGTCTTTGTGTGCACCAGGGCACTTTGGCTGCGTGTTTCATGGAACCCTGCTCGAACCAGATGGCCAGAAGCAGCACTGCGCCGTCAAGTCCTTAAACCGTGAGTTTGACAACATGACTGTTGAAGTGGTACAGTTGCAAGCACAGAGAGCTGAAGCTCTAAAATCTGACTGGATGAACCACATTCAGTCACATTTGTGCGAGTTTTGGGTTCTCTGTGGTGCCTAACACCACTTAAACATGGTAAAATTGCTATAACTTGATGTTGAGCAGCCTGAACTACCTGAAAATCATTAAAACTATTAAATCTTATTGAAAAGATGTTAGGATCCCCTCTAGTCTACATAATTATTCCACTCATAAATTATGAATCCATTCTGAACACAGTTTGACATCTCTTTACTGAAATATGACATATGACTGTTGAGGCTGTTTTAATAGGGCCTTGTGATGAAGAAGATGAAGATGAATGCAGCCATATCGCAGCCATATCACATTAGAGATGCCTCTAATCATGTCATGTCACTGAGAGCTTTTAGATTTATGACCCCAGCTTTGTTTTCCTGTCTCAGTTTTCAACAGGAACTGTTGTTTAACTTTCTCTCAGTGTATCATGTTTTACATAATATTTTGGACAAAAGGGTGTTTTTGTTGTGCATTTCAGTTTTATGAATATTTTACTTTTATTACATAAATTTTATTTACGTGGGTTTTTTTTTTCTATATAGTTTTTATTGGTTTTACTTTTGATTTACTTCAAGTTATTTTAGTATTTCAAGGCAAAATAAATGAAACTAGCTAAAATAATATATAATGTATTAATATAACATACAAATATTTTTCTTTTTATATATATATATATATATATATATATATAAAATGAATATTTGGTAAACTATAATAACCCTGGTGCATTTTTTATTAATCACAGCAATGAATCATACAATTATTATGAATAAATAAAGAAGAATTGATTGACTACTGTAGGGATGTTTCCAGATCAGTTTTGGCCTTTTGAGGATTGTAAGTTACTCTGACAGCAGTCAGTGTAGCGTAGGATGCTTCATCGCTCAGGATCAGTCTACTGTAAGACATGTACACACAGGCCTTTTCTTTTTTGCATGCCCATAAGCCTCTCTTTCTCTTAGTGAAAGGTTAAACAACTGTTTAATCTCCTCAAAATGTGAAAGCTCCACCAACAAGATTAAGGGAGGCACAGCTAAAATGGCAGGACCAACAGAATCTCGGAGCTCAGCTAGTAACGGTGCGGTCAAGTCACAGCGGATTAAGTCTCCGCTTCGAAACCTCCCGGCTGAAATATCAGGCCATGTGTGATAAAACACTTGATAGTGTTGGGGATAATTTATAAGTCGCGGTGAATGGTTCACTGACAATTTGGCAGGTTTATTGCTAACTCAGAAAACGTATAGCAGGATAGATTTTAAAAGTGTCATTTTGCATGTGTAAATCTAAGTTGGGGGTGATACCAAAAACCATCTTTAAACTTCTGTTATTGTGCATGTATGTGGCAGGAATCACCGATATAGAGGAGGTGTCTCAGTTCCTGAAGGAGGGCATCATCATGAAAGACTTCAGCCATCCCAATGTGCTCTCTCTGCTGGGAATCTGCCTGCCCAGCGAAGGCTCGCCTCTCGTCGTGCTGCCGTACATGAAGCACGGAGATCTGCGAAATTTCATCAGAGACGAAGCTCACGTAGGTGGTGGCAGCATCATAGGGCCAGATTACGTAACAGTTTGCAAAAACGCAAATTATCTTTGTGGTCATCTCTGTTGCATATTGTCAGTAAATCCCCTGCAGAGATTTCTACACCCATCTGCGTTGTTTTAAAATTGTGCTCTGGTGCAAATGTTTTTTTAGAAAATCCTGCCCTTAATGTCTTTTCATACAGTGACCGTAGCTATTAAAACCTATGATACAGATGAAATGAAACAGGTGGCAGTGCCTTGTGTTGTTTTTATCGTTATTGTTTTTAAATGGAGTGCTTGTTTTTGTTCCCACAGAACCCCACAGTGAAGGACCTGATGGGTTTCGGGCTGCAGGTGGCTAAAGGCATGGAATATCTCGCCAGCAAGAAGTTTGTACACAGAGACCTTGCGGCCAGAAACTGCATGTGAGTTTTTCAACAAATTTTCAAGTGTTTTGAAGTATCGTACAGTATGTTCAGGACACCTACTTTTTTGTTTAGGAACACTCATGCTCTAACTTGCATGTTTTATGCCTTTGAACGAATATTTGTATTCTTTTACAAAATATAACAATTTGGAACATCTCTTTCAGGTTGGATGAGAGCTACACAGTAAAAGTGGCTGATTTTGGCCTGGCCAGAGACGTGTATGATAAAGAATACTACAGTGTGCACAACAAGCATGGGGTCAAGCTGCCCGTCAAATGGATGGCTTTAGAAAGTCTGCAGACACACAAATTCACCACCAAATCTGATGTGGTGAGTGACTTAATCACAATCTCAGTTTGTAGTGGCATCCTTAAAGGTATAGTTCACCCAAATATGAAACTTCTGTCATTAATTAAGATATTTCTGATGAAATCTGAGAGCTTCCTGACCCACTGCAACATAACTATAATGTTCAAGGCCCAGAAAGGTAGTAAGGACTAAGTAATAATGTTAAAGTAGTCCATGTGACATCAGTGATTCAACCATCATTTTAGGAAGAACAAAAATAAATAAATAACAACTTTATTCAACGATTTCCTCTCTTCCATAGCTTCATAACTTTATTGTGGAACCACTGATGTCACATAGACTGTTTTAATGATGAGCCTTGAATGTGATAGTTGCATTGCTGTCTATGCAGGGTCAGAAAGCTCTCGGATTTCATCATAGAATCTCAGTTTGTGTTCTCAAGTTGAAAATGGATGATAAAAATGTTATGCTGTTTAAAACGTAAGGTGTTTAAATGACCAAATTAACTATTAATTTGGGGGGGCTTTATAAGCAGTTGAAATGAATAAACATAACATTTTTGAAAATATGCTTGAGTGTTCAAATCATACTCTAATATCAATTTTAAGCATCATGTACATCCATGATCCCTCAAAATGCTGACTATGTAGGTAGCTTACTTTAGTGCAAGTTTTACTGTGATATTTTATATATCTTCTGAGGCAGTTTTGAAGTAACTTGTGGTCTCTGGGTCACTTTGACACGGTTTGTGCAGAAACGTTTCTCTATCATACTGAGTCATGCATGCACACACACGCCAGGGCTCAAGGTGTGTCGTGACTCACGTCCTGTTTTGTAACCTACCTGCGTTTTGAATTAAATAGATGACTACACGTGACCACTTGTGGGGAAAATAATTCCTCAACATTTCCCAAATACTGACCTGACAGTGGATTTATGAGTTCAGCTTTCCTGTGCTTTGTTTCCCTTTTCGCTGGCCTCCAACAAATGACAGTGTTGGAGCCACCCAAAGTTCACTTGTTTTGATAGGTGCTTACTTGCCCTCCTCATATCTCACTGTGTTGAATTTGATCTTCACGCAGTGGTCGTTCGGTGTGTTGCTGTGGGAACTCATGACCCGGGGCGCCCCGCCTTACTCTGACGTGAACTCCTTTGACATCACTATCTACCTCCTGCAAGGACGAAGACTGCTACAGCCAGAGTTTTGCCCGGACGCACTGTGAGTGCACACACACACACCCACACACCCACATGACACACACTTGGTCCTTCATTATGACCACCGAACGGCACTCCAAAGGGGGAGTGCGTCAACACGAGCGTAAAACAGAGAGCCATTGTTAACCTCCTGCAGATTCAGTCGAGCAGTAGTGGTTCATCAAAACTCTTGGCCGACTCAGTTCTGCATGATTACCTGAGCTCGGCACACATCAACTCCCCACCCTGCCTGTATGATATGAGTCAACCTCCAAACATTCTTCACACGCTGCCGTCTAATATCCAGCCGCGGATCTGAATAGAGATATGTGGGTCATCACTCCCTTCTTTCACGGACAGCACAAAGAGCCAGTCCTCCCAGGTCTCCGTGCCTCTGCTCAGCAGACTATTGCAGGACAAACAATGGAAAGTTGTTCTGAAGCGCGATGAAAGTTTGCACTGAAGGTTATAAATTTCAAGGCAAAGGTGTCTTGATCTGCCAAAGCAAACAGCTGGGATGGAAAGTGGAGAAGTAGGGTGACTTACACTACACTTGAGATTCTTAGCTTAAAATGAATCTAAATTTACTGACAAATAAATAGAAATATTTAAAATCACACTAATGTTCAAATGTTTAGGGTAGTATTTATATATATATATATATATATATATATATATATATAAAATAAAATATATTTTAATTAGTGCTGTCAAATGATTAATCGCATCCAAAATAAGTGTAAACAAAATTTTTTGTTT
>JAUMHI010000074.1:7663979-7677554 GCA_032359435.1 Enteromius unitaeniatus
CTGTTGAAGTGAGCTGCAAGCTTCAGCCACATATGCAAATCCTTCCAAGGATATCTTTACATTAGAAAATAAAAACTTTATTTTTTAGCATTCCTGAGCACCAAAAGAGTACCCATAGCTATTAGCATTTTGTAAACTACTTTATATGAGTATATAGACATTAGATAAAATATTACTAGTTTTCATATCTTATACATGTCAACACCTGAGAACATCCGGAGAGGTCCAGATAAGTGAGTCTGTGGCAGCCTTTTCCTTTGATCAGATACTGCAGGCTTTTATCTGAGAAACTTGTGCAGTATGCCAGACTTAGAGACCGCAGCGTTAAACAGCATCTTTATAACAACGATTAATACCAAAAGCATCATAAAAATATGGTATTTCTCTGATTATGGTTGTGAAACACAAGAAGTTTGTACCTTGAAAGGATTCTTATACTAGTGTTAGTAATATGAGTGAAGGCCAGATTAAGATGGAGGAGAGAGCGACATCCCTCTAAAATCATCGTCATATTTTCATCCTGTCAGCGTGTTTACAAACAAAACAGGTTTCAGGTTGATTTTTAAAAAATCCGTAAAACCTAAACACAGTGTGTTTTTATACTTGCATTAAGATGTGGGCATTCACTGAGATCGAGTTCTTGAAGATTTCTGCACTGACCTTTGACAAAAAAACAACAACAAGAAAGGTCATCATATTTTTGATTATATAAAAACTGAATGATTTTTTAGGCTAATTAATGTTCATTTACTAATGCGTTTAAAACTGGACTCCTGCACCAGTGTGCAACCGCACAAGTTCACAGACATCACATAAACGCGATGAACCCGCAGTATTCTCTCCACGGTCTGATCCGTGATCCAGCTGGCTTCAGGGGAGAAATCAATCTGCGGAAACACATCCTATACGTTATACTCTCTATATTTACAATTAAGAGTTTTGAAGCGAGCTGCACTGACCTCAGTCCACAAAGAGCTGATTTGAGCAATCGCTTTCCATGAACGACACACATGAGCGCATTTCAGGAGGTCACGCACACCCAGACTTTGGAAGATCTGTAGCAAACTGAATTATTAAACTGAAATTATGGCATGGTATTAAATGCCAGCTTCACAGAGGTTAAGTGATACCTTAAGAGACAGCTTGTTAGGCAGCAGTGATAGTCTGTCCTGGCCGTCGCCTTGCGGTATCTCTGAGTTCTGACTTTCATGTATATCTCTCTCCAGCCTCTGAGCAGACATACGTAATCATTAAACATCTCATTAGACAATGCATTTGTGTTTGACTGTTTTGAAAAACTACCTTAAAGTATTCCTTTGCTCTTTTAGCGTCCTGCACAACATGACGCCAAGCCATAATGATGTTTCTGCAGTGAACAGACTCCTGGACGTTTTGAAGTTTCCTCACAGCATCTGGATTAAATATATAATGCCTTTATCCTTCAGATTCACAGACAATGTGCACACCTAGTCCCAGGCTAAAATGTAAGTCTGAGCTGAAAGAAACTTGCTGATTGATCCTAAAATACATTGGTGCTTTTGTTTTGTCAAAGATGCACACCAGTAATGTATTTAAGGCACATTTATACAAATTACTTATGATTTTTGAGTTACATGCAACCCTAATATTTCCTGATGAGATGTACAAACCATAATAGCTAAATACCATTCTGCCTCTGTTTGCGAAACTGAACCCACGTTGTCCACTTGATGAAAGCCAGTTTTATCCGTCTCTGTTTATGATACATCTCAGCCTCTTCCATTCGCTCTAAGAGTCTGGCAACCTTCATTTTCTTCTTTGAAATATAACTCTTCCAGCCCCTTAACATAAAATGTCCGTCATAATGCTAGTTGACGTACAGGTCCATTGTTTTTGTAGCTAAAGCAGGTTTTGTTTGCTGTTTTAATGCTATAGTCTATAGTTTTGACACTTACGTGAAACACATTTTGGTCAGGCTGGTGCGATAACAGGTGTATGCTTTCTCCAATAAATGTGTACACTGTGAGAGGAGAAACTTAATCAGTTTTAGCAGAGGAGGTTTGATTACACAAGCCTCATTCACTTTGAATGAAGAAAATACTTTTACCAGGCTGTCTTCAGGATTTCCAAATATATCATATACAATGCCTCCTGCCAATGAAGAGATTTTCTTGTCTTTGTCAATGAATGTGTGCCTGAATTTAGAAACAGTGTACATTTTAGAGAGGCTATTTACTGTATTAAAACCATTTTACTGCTTGATATCATATTAGAAAGCCTTACATGTCAAAAATTAAATGGAAGCACACATACCAGCAGATCTCAAAATCATGATCCTGAAGGATAGATAGGATCTTCTCCTCTATAAAGTGCAAAGGATCTTCAGGGCATAAGATGCATAATCCAGCAAGTAAAGCCTGAAGTGCAAAATAAAGAAATCTAAAATCTTTAAAACGTGACATTAATTCATCTAAATCTAAACATCCTGTTAATAAGTTGCATTTATTTGACAAAATGTTTAACAACATTTACAATGTTGCAATATGTAGATCTCCGTGCAGTTCTACATTTCCCTTAAATTGGTTATTTATAACGTAATTAGATAACATGTTTTGTAATTTACCTTGTAAATCTGAGGAAGTGAATGTTTAATCATGTAGTCTCGTATAATTGGGTCTGAATCTTGTAAAGGAGTCATCATAAAAACTATATATAGATCCAGGTGAAGTGCTAGTTTAATGATTTCCTGGAGTCAGTGCAACAAAAATATGATACACCTGCAGCTTTTGTCAATATTTACACTTCATGTCGCTTGGTAACATAAGAATGTGGTTAGTCAGGAGGAATTAATAGCAAAATACAAAGTTAATGTATAAAAGCGTGTGTAGCTATAGGCATTGTATAGACTGTGTGTGTGTGGATAGATACAATGGATGGATTGTAAGGGGACATTCTAAAACGTTAAAAACGCTTAACGTGGCTTACGCACAAAAAAACTGACGAGGGAAACACAAATTTCTGTCTAACCTTCCTTGTAATAATCACTAACTACTGTCAAAAGAACGAGCCCATATTTGACAGATAGGCTAATGTATATAGTGTCACGTTAAGCGTTTTCTCCCCCATAGAAGTCTATTATAAGGAAATAGCTTAATGTACTTTAACAACGACAGAGAAAGACCAAACTTATGTAAAATTGTATTTATAATAAAGACTTTCCACTGTCAAAAGAACAAGCTCTTATTTAGTTTAAAAAGTTAATAATAGCATGTTAAGTGTTCACCCCATAACCATTATAAGAAAACAGCTTAAAGTAATATTATTCACTTTATAAGCTGAATAAGAGCTTGTTCTGTGACAGTGGCATGTCTTTTTTGTTATAAATAAAATGTGACAGAAGTTTGGTTTTCCCTGGTTGTTGTTAAAGTATGCTAAACCACGTTAAGCTGTTTCCTAATGGATCTATAGGGGTGAACGATTAAACGGGAAATTATTCACGTTATAAGCTGAATAAGAGCTTGTTCTTTGACAGTGGCGAGTGTTTACTATAAAAACATTTTGACAGAAGTTTGGTTTCTCTCGGTCGTTGTTAAGGCAGTGTCCGTTAAGCCGCGTTAAGCTATTTCCTTATAATGGACTCCTATGGGGGAGAAAACGCTTAACGTGATATTATTCACTTTATCTGTTTAACATGGGCTCGTTCTTTTGACAGTAGTTAGAGATTATTACAAGGAAGGTTTGACAGAAATTTGGGTTTCCCTCGTCGGTTTTTAGGTGCTTTAAGCCACATTAAGCGTTTTTCACGTTAAGCGTTTTAGAATGTCCCGTTTTAAGTAACCAAATAATATTCGTAAATTACTTGTTTATTTTTATTTATTCAGTAATGATAGAAATGTAATTTGCTCAAAAACACAAAATCGTTCATGAACGCTCAACACAGCAACACTAAACTCCGCGAAACGTTTTGGTCGTCCACTGATGCAATACGCGACAACGACGAAACAGTCTGCGACGGTTATGATGATTAAAAACTGTTTGTATCCGGTTTGCATCAGTACCTTTATTTATCCTACCGGACAAGGACCATGTGTTAACATCTATCTATGAAATCTGTGCCTATCGCGGAATGGGAGACGACAATGTCGTAGCCCGGCTCGGCAGCATGAAGGCTCTGCTGGGGATTGTAGCAGGAGCCGGAGCCTCGTATGGCATTTATAAACTAGTCTTTGGACGCGCAGGAGATGGAGTAAACAGAAAAAAGTCTACTAAAAGTGGGACTATTCAGCCTGGGAGCTTGATGGCCAAAGTGTCTGGGTTTAAAGTTGTCAGTAAGAGTGATAATCTGGGTCCTTCTGCAGACACTCAATCTAGTAAGTGACTTTCAGATGGTCGGATGTGTTATATAAAGTCTTGAGTTTGAAGAGTCTCTTTTTCAATCATATACATCACAGTGAATAATTATAGGCAGTGTGTCAACTTTATTGTTGTCCTAAACGAAAGTAGATGTCTTTTTCATACAAATCTTCTGTTTTTGTTTTCTCTTAAGGTGATATTTTCTCAAAATCTGCTGCCAACCTGGAACCTCGACATCTGAGTGTGCTTCTCTCCCTTCTGCAGAGCAGCCCAAACCCAGAAGAGCGGAGGAAAGTTCTCGTAACTTTAGGAAATGCTGCTGCCTTCACAGTAAACCAGGTCATGTAGTGTTCTGTCTTCTAGACGTTATGGATCTGGCATACTTTTTTGATTATGTTTTGATTTGCAGAAGAGTAAATGGGTGGAAGAGAGGCGGCATATGCAAAATTTTTTTTTTGCTTTTCTTTATTAGGATCTTCTGCGAGAGTTCGGGGGTCTTCACATCATAGCAGGCTCCCTCTCAGACCCTTCACCTGAAATTCGCGTTCAGACTCTAAACGCTCTGAACAACTTAAGCATGAATATACGCAATCAAGAGCAGCTGAAGGTCTTGCATTGTTGACTTTTTTTAGTTACTGAAATGATTATTTTAAGAACTAGCTTAAAATATATATTTGAAATATTTTATTTCAGTTAACATTTATTTCATTTCAAATAACAAAATATATATTTTATTGACTATAATACGCTGGTTTCAGATCGGTGGTGTTAAACTATTTTCAGTAATTAAAATAAGTCTCAAATAAAAGATTAAATATATATACTTAAACTTTGAAACAGAGTGAGAAATGCTTCAATGGCTATTAAATGAAATTATACTTCATAGTATAAGTATAAGTTTATAGTTTAAGTAGTTAAGTTTATTTATAGTATAAGTTAAATTACTAAAACTATGTAATTGATATTAAATTAAAAAATTAAATAAAACTATAGAAATTAAATATAACAATGACAAAAGCACATAACATAATGAGTAAAAAAATTATATATATATATATATAATGAAAGTATTTTAAAAATATAAAAAAACACTCATTTAAAATATGAATAAATATTATAATTATTTATAAATAATACTAAAATAACATAATTTTGAATATATGTTTTTCTTTCGTTCTCCCATGAATACTGTGCTTACATTGGTTGTTGTTGGTCAGATATATGTCCCGGCGGTGATGCAGATGATTGAGATGTCACCGGTGAACTCTGACCTCCAGCTGGCAGCGCTCAGATTGCTCACTAATCTGTCAGTCACTGATAATCACCAGCATCTGATGAAGAATTCCATCACCCTCCTCCTATCACTACTAGTAGTGAGCAATGAAGTCCTGCAGGTAATTGTCAATTTAAGTATTAAGTAAGTAAGAATATCTTTAAACGTTCAGATGTATTAAAGATGTAATATGTTCGTGCAGATCCAAGTCCTGAAGGTCCTAGTAAACCTGTCCTCCAATCCAGATCTGATGGACGATATTGTGCAAGCTCAGGTGAACAAGTCTTTTATGGTCTTTGCTGTAATGCTTTCACTGTTTTTTCAAATGTAAGATCCGGTGCAGTTGGTTTCAGTGACTATTCTGTCATACCAATATGATTATAAATAGATACATCTATAAATAATCACCTTGGTTGCTCAGTGTCCTAGTTTTTCTCATTGCCTGCTGTTGATGCTTATGTCTATTTTAAGGCCACTCTGTGGTCGTTATTTAGTTTAGTGCTGCACCATTTAAGAAAAGAATATTATTGTATTTTCTTCAGATAAAAATTTAAGTTACGATTTAAAACACGGTTATTAAAAGAAATGCTGTGCTTGTTTGTGGGGCTTCATAATTTGGTCGGAATGTGGTTTGTCAGCATGATGGTAAAATAAAAATATAATTAATGTTAGTTATTATGATTACATTTACGATTAAACATAAAACAATTATAATGTTAATAACAACAATAAAATCAAAAATATTTACATTTACTGTGAAATGAAAAAATATTTAGGGGAGAAAAAAAATGCAGTTTTCAAAAAAACATGGGGTACTTTGCTTGTTTGTGGGATTTTACAATTTGTCCAGATTTGAATGAATTTGTTTATCAACATAAAAATTAATTAAATTTATGATTCACTCTTTTTATAAATACCAATTTCCTTTTTTTGTCTATTATTTTATTTAATAAAGTAATATTTATTTTTTTATTTAACAATTATGTTAACATGAAAATAAAGTAAAATAGAATAATGTATTATATTATTTAAGATTTTAATTATTATTAAATAATATTTTGTATGATTATAATTATAATAAATTGAGATGTATTGTAATATTTCACTGTTAAATTAAAAGTAGTGTTTATGAAATATAATATAATAGTTTTATTTTATGATTTTATTATTTTGATTCACAATTTTTATGTACTTACAAAAAATGTGGCCTGCAGCTAGCAGACTTTAAAATCAAAATCTTTGTGATTTGATAATCGCACTAAGCCATGTTGCGATTCTGGTTATATTTTGATTCACCGTGCAGCCTTAGTTTAGTTCTTCTCCTAGTTTTTAAGAGCTGTTATACATTGGCGCAAGTGCCTCCATTTACTTGTAAATGTGTTCACAGGCTCCAGCGTCCCTGGTTTTGTTGTTTGACAGCTGCACGAGCACATCTGTTCTTCACCGCCTGTTATTTTTTGTGGGGAACCTGCATGCGTGGAGACCCTCAGAACTGGTGGCTGAAGCTCTGAGGAGGAGGCAGGACTCTCTGTACTGTGTTCTGCTGGATGGCTCCTCCCAGCTGCACCGTAAACTGCCCCTGCTGCTGTCCCATCCAGATGAGGAGGTGAAGTCACAGGTGGCCAGACTCCTCACATAACCTCTTACAGAACATTTTTTACCAAATATGGACGTTCTTCAATTTGTAGAAGCCTGTTTACCTTCTTAAACATTAGAGCTCTGCACTAACAGCCCACAGTAGCTTTAAATCCTTGCTGGAACAGTGTTGATCTCTACTGGGAGCAGGTGGTCCGCTTGGTAGGTCATTGGTATCCTCTCAAAATGCTGACATGAAATGACTCCCTCAGGCATTTTGAGTGATTTTTGTTCATGAAATGACATATTTGAACACCACAGAGCTCATTTGAGAGCCTATGAGAACATCTCCACTGCCAAACGTTTTTTTGCCAAGTCAATGCAGATATTTTTTCTGACCACACTAAGTGCTTTGGATATCCAGACTAGTGGTGGAAAGGACTCTTGTAACATCTCAGCATGTGTTTAGACGTCTTAAAGGGCCTTGAAAATAAGTGTTTCCTCAGTGCTGCATAATGCAAATGAAGTTTACTTCTAAAAAAAAAAAAAAGTTATTCAGGTTATGCTAAAGTGTAGTAATGACCCAGGAACCTTATTTTTTATAGAATGTGTGCACTGATTGTACCGTGACTGTTTTCTGATGCTTGATGATGAAATCAATATGGCAAATAAGGCATTATTTAAGAAATATTGTGTTATAATGTTATAAGGCAATTATAAAACAGATGTTAATATTTGCTGATTTCATTTTGGAATGCTTTCTGGCTTTTATGCCAGGTTTGTGGAAGGTCTTTCAAATAAATATTTAAATTTTAACTTTTGTTTATTGAATTTGTGTCGTGAAGAAAATTAGCTTGTTCACTGATTTCCAGAACCACATTTCCCATTAGCCTTAGCGACTCGCTTTGGGTAGCCTTGTCCGCTTATTATAAGCGACTGAATGCTGCGTTTTCAGGTTTATTTGTCGCCATAGCACAAAACTCACAACGCATTCGGATCTTGTAAGAGTGTTTTGAACATTGCAAGAAACAGTAGCGTCTTGTTTTACCTTTTTTTGGTGGGGAGATTCTGTTATTTGGGGTTTGCGTTTTCAGTCCAGTTCGCTCACATATGTAGTGAGATCTGGCAACACGGTGGCTCGGCGTAAGCGCGCTGGAATCACATGAGGATGATTACTGAAGAGATGTCTGTCTTTCGAGACTGAAGAGGAATGACAGAAGAGCATGTGCTGAAATGACAACGAATGCAGAGCCGCGAAGAAGAAGACTCGAATCGGACAAGCAGGGTGAAACAGTACAAAGTAAGGCCTTTGTATGTAAACTAGCAGACTAAAAAGGCTTGTGTTTTGTTACCAGTGCTGTGCGTTATTTCATTACAGCAGACCGTTGTTTGTTCAAGTTGCTTCGGACTTTTGATATGCAGCAATAGATGTAACATAATAATACATTCACGTGACACGAAAGGCTATTGTATTGCTCATTGATGGCTTATTAATTGGGTTTATTGTGATTTATACTGGATATCTCTCTAAATGATTTTTTTTAATAATGCGTTTGCAGTCAGGAAGGTTTCTGTTGTGAAATTGTTCTGAAACCGAGACCGCACCAGTCTATACTTCCACAATTACTATTCAAGACTTTCCTGTCGGCAGATTCAGTATCTTTGGCTGGAACGTGTTCATGTTGAGACCCAAAATGCATTTCTATTAAGCGTACCAGCAGTTATTGAGTTAATACTCGTCATTACAGTTACTACTGTAGATTTGATCGCCTATATTTTGTCACACAAATAAAATATAATTGCATTACATGAAATGACAAAGAAATACAGCTCAAACAAGAAAAACGTTTAACAAAAAAAAGAAGTCGTAAGTTTAATTTAATTAATAAGACCTAATGTTTGAGATTTGTTTATTTATGTAATTGCCTGTAAAATTTCCATTTGTTTGGATTACGGTTTTAACAAATTATTACACGTCACATGATGCATATTTATAAAAATGAAAAATTATTTAATTACTAATGAGCCAATGTGTATGTATCTAATACACTGTAGGTAGATTTATTTATCATAATTAAATTCAATTTGTTACATGTAGGCCATATTTGAACCATGTTCATGAACCATATTTTTTTTTACATTAAATTAATATTTTTCCACAAAAACATTTTTTTGTGTGTTTTTCCAAATTATTACACTTCACATGATGCATATTTATAAAAATGAAAAATTATTTAATTACTAATGAACCAATGTGTATGTATCTAATACACTGTAGGTAGATTTATTTATCATAATTAAATTCAGTTTGTTACATGTAGGCCATATTTGAACCATGTTCATGAACCATGTTTTTTTTTACATTAAATTAACATTTTTCCACAAAAACATTTTTTTGGTGTGTTTTTCCACAATTCACACAAATCAATTGAATATATTTTGAAAATCTAAAATAAAACCAAATTGATGTAAATGCTTAATAATAAACCACGATTTCATCTGATTGGTCAGAATCTCCAGAGGACCCTGATGGAGGTCACCAGCCCGGTTCATGCTGTGACAGGGTTTGTGTAGCTCACATTCACTCAGAAGCCGGCGATGCTCACACTCACTCCTGTTTGTTGCAAACAAACACACCGAAACACCCACAGAGAAGTGAGACCCCATGCACTTTCCATAAAAGCGAGAGTGTTTTTTTTCTTTGCTTGTTTTTCAATGATGCTACTACTACCCCTTTTTTGTCCTTCCTTCCAACATCTCAACAGCAAGCAGCTTTGGTGAAGAAACATGGGATGAGAACCCCTGCAAGACCACCATAAGTGCCGAAAATGAAGTAGAGGCCCAGAAACTTGCAAATAATTTCAAGGTAACTGCGCACTGACCACAGATATCCAGTTTCTGATGTTGCTGATGCTGATGTTGCTCTGTTCTCTTTATTTAAGTTCGGATTCAGGAAGTGGAAGAGTCATGTGACAGAGCGTCCCTTTCAGGACAGGTCTGACATTGTGAAGGAGCTGTACTCTGATCTGAACGTTATTAAACCCTACTCAGGTTAGACCAAACTTATTATCTCATCAGTAAAATATTTGTACATGCCATCTCATTTTTTATTATTATTTAAAAATGTGGAAGATAAAGTAATTAAACTATGAAACAACATAATAGTTAGAAGTATAGAAGCATTATAGTTAATAAAATGTATTATTTTATTATTAATTAACTATTATTTGCAGTTATTATTAATTATTAAAGAATCAGAATTTCTTACTTTCAAACTATTAGATTTTTTTTGTTTGTAGAATAATAAAGGTAATGCTTTACATTACTATGGTCATGTTTTTGTTATCCAATAAATAATGCAAATGTGGCATTACTTTAATTTGTGCCCCTGTACTGTAATAACATCAGTCTCTTATTCTCTGGTTTCAGCTCGTTCATTGTTCACTTGTGGCAACCTTCTCTACGTGTTTCTCTTCGGCTGGTGGATCTCTCTGGTTTATGTTTTCATTGGGCTCCTAATGTTCCTCACAGTTTTTGGTGTCCCCTATGGTAAGAATTTGTCAAAAATAAATATTGATACATATTAGTATCTCTCTCTGGATCCAAAATGTGCCGCTTTTTTATTACAGCGAATCTCTGTTGGAGGCTGTCCTGCTATTTTCTATGGCCTTTCGGAAAACTGATCGAAAAGGTTGTTTCTTCTCTTATTAAAATTCTGATACTGATCTTTGCATTAGTCCTTTCACACATAATATCCCTTTGAACTGGTTAGCGTTTGCCTGCTCTGTGTAAAACGTACCAGTAAGGCTTTAAATACATGCCTGTTCATGGACTCCACTGAACAAGATGTTGCTGTTTTCAGGCCAGTGTCTCTGTGCCAGTTGTGAAGGTCCTCCAAGATAACTCCCCCCTGGAGGCAGATGAGGACAGAAAGTCTTTATCTTCTCTACTTCTGCCCACACCTGTGGAGGAGACCATAGAAGAACCCACAGGAAGTCTACAGGATGACCGCTACTGGGTGAGGAGAATATATATATATATAATTATAGTGAGACACTGATAGTAAAAACTTACTTTATATATGTATACTTTTGAAAAGATGATTACAGTAAAATGATGTCTGAAGCGTCATGAAATATTTAAGTAATGAATATGACACTAGGGTCTTCTACTTCGTTTTTTTCATATGTTAATCACTCATTTGATTTCAGCGGCGTATGAGCACATATGCGTGGCTGTGTGTCGGTTACCCTCTGCTGGTCGTTACACACTCAGTGTTGTGTCTGGCCTCTTGGCTGCTGGTTTTTACCATCCCTGTGGCCAAGATGAGCGCAAAGACCATACATACAATCCTGCTCATGCCCCCTGAACACGTTCACATCAGCCAAGCCACGGAGGTGAGAGAATTGTGCTGTGATTATTAAGTCCACTGAGGTTTTGGCATCGGTGAATTAATATAAGTTATGACCATGTAATATAATTGCAAATGCACACATTTTAAATTAGAATTTTTATTTTCAGGCTCAGGAGCATGAAGGCCGAGTCATTTTGTGCTGCTACCATGCAGTGAACCTCTACTACTATAAATACACAGTGGATGGGATCAATGTTTTTGCTGTCAGTATCCTCAACATCAAACTACAAACCCGTCAACCCTTAATACTGAGATTCAGAAATATGTTGTCAGTTTACAACTTATACTACCTCCACAAAAATGTTCAAGAGTTTGGAATCAGTTAGATTTGGTAATGTTTTTGAACTAAATCTCATTTATTTGATGCGAAATACAGTAAAACCGTCGTGCTGTGAAATATTGTTGCAAATTAAAATGTTCTGTTTGGATATATTTTAAAATGTAATTTATTCCCAGCATCACTTCTCACATGATTCGGAAATCATTCTAATATAATGATTTGTTGCTCAGAATGTTGAAAACATTTGTGCTGCATGCTATTTTTGTGGAAACCATGAGACATTTTTTTTTATGATTCTTTGATAAATAGAAAGAAAAAAAGCAGGATTTATTTGAAATAGCAGTCGCATTTGATAATTTTTTTTATGTATCCTTAAACTTTTTAATAAACCCATTTAAATTTTTGTGGCCTCTTGGTGGACTGGTAGAGTCCAGATATCCAAAAGAAAACCTTTAAATCACAGTAATAGAATACTTTTACACTAGCTTGCATTTGTTTTACACAATATATTTCAGTCATTTTCCTTACATGGAGGCACTATAGATCTCTTACCATTAGTTATAATATCACTTGTAATTGGTTACGTGGACCAATCAAACCAGTTTGTCAGCTCTGAAGTCAAGTTTGCCACAGCAGTGAGCTCCATCATTCCTCTCTCGTATTACATCGGCATGGGCATCGCAAGGTGAGCGCTTATACCAAAACAACCCCAGAGCCTAACAAATACTTTTAACAGCAACACTGTTCTCATCTCTATTCTCAGTATTTCAGCTCAGAGTAACTTTGCTGTCGGGGCTGTGGTGAACGCTACGTTCGGCTCTATCACAGAGTTGACCTTTTACATCACAGCGTTGCTCAGAGGTCATCACCAGGGGAATAAGTGCCTGGAGGAGATCGTGAAGGCAGCTCTTACTGGAACCCTGCTGGGCTGCATCCTCTTTATACCAGTATGAGATCTGTTACACAACAGAGTAGGGCTGGGCGATATATATCGAACGAAATCTTATGTGCATCTCATCACATCACATTACTGATGAGATGCGCATATTTCGTTCAATATATATCGCCCAGCCCTACAACAGAGGATTTAAAATCTGCCGAGTGTGCAATGCATGATTGTTATATTTGTGTGTGTGTGTGTGTGTGTCTCTCTCTCAGGGGATCTGTATGATAATCGGAGGTTTCAAGCACAGGGAGCAGAGGTTCAACAGTCGCTCGGCGGGGGTCAGCTCCTCTCTGCTCTTCATATCAATAGGGGGTAAGATCTGTTATGAGGTGACAAAAATTAACTTGTTATTGCGCTTCTCTCCTGTTGTACTAGTTAAAGACCATGTAAAATGACACTGTAAACACATTAAACTTAAATAATGTGACATTTTTTGAGTGAAACTGGTTGAATAGGAAATACTGTAATATATGGTGGGATTTGATTTTTTTATATAATATATATATATATATATATATATCACGTTTTTATTTAAATAGCGCTTTTAACAATATAGATTATAGCTAAGCACTGAACAGTATCAATTTTGTTTTTTTTGCATGTATATGTTTAAGAAAAATTTTATGTTTATATGTTAAATATATTTATATATACTATTTAAAATATATATATATATATATATATAATGTAATAATATAAATGTAAATATATTTTATATGTATGTGTATTTATATATGCAAAATAAATACACAGTA
>JAUMHI010000074.1:7677654-7690301 GCA_032359435.1 Enteromius unitaeniatus
ATTTTTGTGTAATTAATTAATCTAAATTAACACGTTAAAGTCCCGGCCCTAATATATATATATATATATATATATATGCACACATATATTATGTAATCAATAATCAGTAGCCTATTTATCAATCTTTTTTATTTTATTAATTTATCCAAAATTAATACATCCTACATTTAGTTCCAATATACTGAAACTGAACTATATCACCCATAATTAAGTTGATTTTATTTTTCTTCAAAGTATAAATGATACATTTTTGATTTATTTGTGGTGAGAATGGTAGATCATGGAAATGGCCCCCACCCCACCACCCCCATTTTTAAGAGCCCAAATGTAAATGAATACATATAATCGTTAATATTTCAATTTTAATAATTAAAGAATTAATCTGGCTGAATGAGGCATTGAAACCGTTTTCTCTTACATTTAATAATACACATTTCACGAGTTCGCTCTTTCTCGTTAATGAATGATTTGATAGATTTAGAATAAGCAGATTTGTCGTGCAGTCCGGGAAGCGAGCCGGTAGAGCGGCGAGCCCCGAACCCTAGTGGGCTGAGCCCTAGCGAGGGCAAGGGTTCGGTGCCCGGCTCTGCCTCCTACTGCCCCCCGGACAAGGAAAGATGCTAGTGGAGGAGTAAGGGGAGGGGCCGGGATTGCAAAAGAGTGAGATGCTAGTAGGAAGGAGAGGGGCTTATTTTTAGTTGGAGGGAGCTTGATGATTGGAGGAGTAATGAGGAGATTGATTAGGAGCAGCTGCGATTAATTACGAAACTTTGTTATCAAAACATGCACTTAGTGATACAAGCTGGTAAAACCTAGCTTGAAACTTACAGTTAGATCATCGTTTTGGTAAAAGAAGTGACTTAAAACCACTGTCGCAATCAGCGGGATCCAAAATACGAGGAAGGTGAAGATGATGTATCCGGAGCGCTTGGCCAGTTTGCTCTCTTTCTTGGCGTTTCCTCGTTCTCTTTGGCCGAGAGACGGCATCATGCAGACAGCACCTGCCACCTCCTCCTCTTCCTCCTGCTGTGGTGCAGCTGTAGCTGGAGAAGCCTCTTGAGGAGCGCTTTGCTCTTCAGCACCTTCTTCTCCATTTCCTGATGTTGGAGATGTATCTTCAGTAGCGTCTTGTAAGGCGCTTGTCTCAACGGTACCATCTTCTTCAGCAGCTGATGGATGGAAAGTTTCTAAAGTATTGTCTAGTTGGTCATTTGGGTCTTCCTCGCGATCTTCTCCTTTTATTGATGACTGAGAACTTTCTGCAGGTACATCTTGCTGGACGTTAGATCCACCCTCCTCACTGGCTGGTCCATCAGCGTCTGGATGAGCGCTTGAGTCTATCACACCATCTTCTTCATTAGTTGAAGAATCTTCAGTAGGTTTGTTTTTGTTTGGATCCTCAATAATTTCTAGAACCTGCGGTGCTTCATTGGAAAGTTCATTAAAGGTGGTTTCTCTGGGTGTTTCAGTGGCATGCTGTGATTTGTTTATCTCAGAGGAGACGGTCACAAATGTTGGGGTAAGTTCCTCAGATGTTGGATGCAGATCCAGTGGACTCTCTTTTTCTTCCGGTTTTAAGTTATCACTATCTAACGTTTGTTGTTTTTCTGCATCATTTTTAATAGGCATATCAGTCTTTTGTTCTTCCTTTTTGTGCTTTGTATCGTCTTTCTTCTTATCCGGTGGTGGAAGCGAACCCTTATCGAATATTTTCCTGCCGTGTGCTCTGACTAGAAGAAAAATACGGCCGTAAAATCCAATAATTATAATCAGACAAACGCACCATATGGGAGTTAAAATGTAAACTCCAAACGTGTCGTACGAGTCTAACGTGTCCACGCGCAAACCTCTGCATCTGACGTACACCGGGGAGTCCTTCGCAAAAATCGCGCAGATGACCGATATGGAGATGGGGAGCAGCCAGGTCAATGCAATCCACGCCGTTATCCGTTTTCGGCGCTCGGCGTTTTTAAACGGATGCGCGATGGCTTGATATCGCTCGGCGCTGATGCACGCCAGCGTGAGCAGCTGCACGCAACAGATGAGAGAAAACGACGCGATCTGCGCGCTGCAGAACCGCACGCCGAGGTCCCCCGCGCTCAAAACAACGCTAAGGAGCAATGGGCAGTCAATAGCGCATCGCAAGATGTCAATAACGGCCAGATTCACCAGGAGAGCGTTGTTGGACGTCTGGAGCGACTTCTGGTGGTGCACGGCCCACGTCACGAATAAGTTTGCGATAATCCCCACGTGCGAAGTGACCAGCAAAACCAGACAGTTGGCTGCTACAAACGCAACTTCTGTATTGTATTGCCACGTGCTGTTGACTTGTCCCCAAACAACGGTGAAGTTTCTTCTCATCTCCAGTCAATTAACGACAAATTCCATATTGATTTTGAGGAATAAAGTCGCACCTTTCACTCCATATCTGGTCTTCTGCTTTCTGAGAGCCTGCAGTAGCCTAATGAACCCCTTTATTTTAACCCTCATCATCACTATGGTTCTCCACTTGTTTGCGGTTTTCAATTAACACCCTGCAGGGCTCATGGTCACCGGGGATGCTTTTTTTTGCTTTGGGCAATTTGCTGTTCATATAGTTGTCATCTCCAGACCGGAATAATGCCAATTACAGCACAAGTGGTTATTTTAATTTTCCCCTTTATTTCTCTCACTTAGATCATTTATTTAAACAAAATCTCAAATTCTGATTTGAATAATAATAAAAAAAAGATTTATTCTAATTTTTAAAAAGACTTTATTTTGAATAATACAATAAGTCATAATTAGAACTGATCTTCGATTAAAGATGCAGTTTATGCTCTTGTTGTCATAGCGATCAGTAATCTGAGGTTCATTTGGGAAAGGTTTTATGATCTAAATCCAGGATTAGGATGCTCTTTTTTTTTCTCCCAGGTTACTGCTCTGATCTGCATTCATATAATTTTGGCGTATTTGTATAATGATTTTAATTTAGTTTGCTTTTGTAATTGTTTATTCTTTTAGTTGTTTAACTGATAAATAAAGGTAACTAATAATTAGCATATATTAAAATGAATAACCTCATATTGTAATTTTAAGATTTTCTAAAGATTACATTTTAATAGTTTTTCTTTTAATTAAATTAAGCCAAAGTCATCTAAATTTACAAATAGTGTGAATATTTACAATTAACTATCCAACATTTATCCCACAGACATGAATTAATTTGAAAAATAATATTGGCTGGTAATTACCAATATATTATGCATCCAATAATATACAACAGAATTCAAATGTTTAAGGTATAATTTAAAATATTTTTAAAAGAAATCTCTATTCAAGCTCTATTAAGTTGTGCAAAAATATAGTAAAAACAGTAATATTATGAGATATTATAACAGTTTTAAATAATAATTTATTTGTATGATGGTAAAGCTGAATATTCCTGCTCAAAATATAATATTTCTTATTATTATCAATGTTGAAGACTGTTGCTTAATATTTTCATGGATATTCTGTTAATTGGGATGCTTAAAAGAGCAAATTTATGTTATATAAAATTTATTTGTAACATTCTAAATTGTCATTTTTGGAAAATAAGAATTTTTTTCTTAGAGAGAAAAAGACAATCAACCACTAAACTACAAGTAATAGCCAAGTAATACAAGCAGTACAGACCTCAGATCAGACCGGATTGATCCTGCTTTGGCTCCTCTCTGTTGAGCACATTATTAGACCTTCAGTGTGACGAGAGATGTATCTCCCACAGGACAGGATTTCCAGAGACGACTCTCGAAACTGGACAAACAGAATTCAGAAAAAAAAATTTCATTGCACAAATATATCATAGATTAAACAAACACTAATACACTCTGTGTCATAAGTAAGTGCACCCTTTTGTTAGTGAGGAAGTAGATGATGGGATTGTAGACGGGGCTGGTCTTAGCGAAGTACATGGGCATGGTGGCCACCAGAGGCGGGATGTAGATCTCTGGATCCACAACTACAACCACAGAGATGGCGGTGTAGGGCAGCCAGCAGATGAAGAAGGCGATGATCATGGCCAGGACCATCCGTACCGCATGCTCGTTGTCCTCAAGACAGTTCTTCCCCCCTTGAAGTTCAATGTTTCTGTTGATCTGAAATACGAGGCGTCAAACGGGTCTTTATTATTTCTTAGCACTAAGGAAAAGTCTCCTACCTTCCTCATGGACACAAGCACGTTGCTGTAGCAGTACATGATGACAGCGGTGGGCAGTATGAAGCACATGAGTGTGTAGAAGATGAGGTAGCTGTAGTTGCTCCAGGATCTCTCCTCCCAGCTTAACGAGCAGGATGTCTGGACACCCTCCGGCCCGTACGAGCTCCAGCCCAGCAGAGGAGCGATGGCCCAGAAGAGGCAATAGAACCAGACCAGCAGCAGGCCCTGGCAGCTCCTGCCGACGTTCAGCTTGAAGCCTGCCATGGGTTTGCAGACCACGTTGTACCGCTCGTATGCCAGCAAGGTGAGGGTACACAAAGACACCAGGCCTACAAAGAAAGACTAATGTTTGTCTAAAAGGTGTGTTTTATTGATTTGTCTGTGCAGTCAAGTGTTTCAAGTGTAAGTCACAAAAATGTTATGTGTCAGTTTCATTCAGGTTAAACACTGGTCACTCGGAAATCTAAAACTGGTCAGATTTTGAAATTAATCAGTATTTTATTATATTTTTAATAATTTAAATTTCAATAATTTAAATTAGTTTAATAATTTATAGGTATTTTATTAAATTATAGATAATATAAGCAGTCGATCGATGTCAATCAGTTCTTTCCAATATCAGCCAATTAATGTCAAAATACTATATGAAGTAAATTATTTAATGTTGCTTTAAATATACATGTATTAATATTATATTTTAGTATTAAACATGTTTTTTACCATACATTTTTTTAGATGTTGCATTAAAACTTTGTTGTACTGAATATGAAATAAAAAAAAATCATATGAAAATACTATCCTTAATATAAAGTAATTTTAAATTACATTTAAACTACATGAATGTAATATTTCTATTTCTGATTTGTGATATCATATTTTTAGTATTATACATTTAATATTATGTATATATGTATGTATATATATATATATATATATATATATATATATAAAACAACACATTTAAAATATTAGCCTTAATAAAGAAGACAAATTTTAAATGTTGTATTTATATTGTAATATATATTTTTAGTAATAACATTATATTTTGTTTTATAATTTATTTTTAAAATAAACTGCTGTAATAAGTTTTTTTTAATCATCATCAATCATTTTAGTGCTACATTAAAATATGTATAAATATTATATGTAATACTTATATTTAATGTAATAAATAAAAAACATTTTATATTGTAATATAAATATAATAAATAATACTCTAAAAAATATATATATACTGTCTGTTTACTTACAAAATTACAATACTTAAATATGGTATTAAATACCATTTATTTTTCCACACACATTGTAATTATATTACATATTTACAGAATGACAAAAATGTTTATATAGATATAAATAAATATATCAATTCTATTTACCATAGGCGTCACTTATTTATTGTCATATTTAAAATGTGTAATAGCCTATTGATATTCTAAAAATACAAGTAGTAATTTTAGTATTAACAATTTTATATTAATATTACAAATATATAATATTAATATTATTACACACGTTTTGTGTGTTTTTTTTTTTTAATTTAGACATGAATATAGCTTCCAGTATATACAGTTTCCTTTGAAAGGAAATCAACATATTTGGACACATTATATAACATAAAATAAATAAATTAACCATGATCGCTCTAAATCAGTACTTACCAAAATAGTTCACAGCAAAACCTTGAAAAACACAGAATGCATCCCCTAAAAAGAAGGATCCTTGGTAGTTTGTGATGGTGACGATGACAGAGCCGCAAATGGCAATCATGATATCAGACACGGCCAGACTGAGAATGATGACGTTCATCGCGTTGAGAAAATGCCTGTTCTTAAGCATCACAGCAATCACCAACAAGTTATTAAACACAGAAAGTATTGTGTTTATAAACATTAGGTATGAAAGTATGCTGTAGCCCACACGAGGAAATATAGTAGGCTGCACCGTCATGGCCGTATCTGTTGTAGTGATGCTCTCCATGATCTGAAGATGAAGTATGGACAGTAGGGCGTTTTGTTCAGATCTGATCAGACCATCATGTTATCAGGTATAAATGAAGGGATCAGATACTGGCTTTAGCTAAAACCTGATTTTTTTGCTTTATACCAGCAGACAGTAATCTGAAGCATCTGCTCGATTGTAAAAAGCCATTTGTCAAATTACTCTTTGCTGGTTAATTAATCATCTTATTCATCAAAGCAGCCTGTTGGGATTTTGTTATAAGATAAGTAGATATGGATTATAAACTTTATTTAAAAAAAATAATTAAAAAAATCCACAAAGCAAGTATCAATTTGATTATATTTATAATAAATAATCCAAATAAAATACACTTCAAATCAGGATTAACACAAAGCCATTTGAACAATGTCTAATAAATGACAAAGGCAAAAAAAGTGATAGAGTTATAAAAAAAAATTCAGTATAAAAAAAAAAAATAGCTAAGCAGACAAAAAAAACACTAGTGTGGATTCTTAGTTTCAACAAGCAAAGTTAACCAAAATACTGGCGTCTTCAAAACACGATGTAAATGTTCATGTAATACCAAGTTCAGCATACTGAAATAAAGTCAAAAATATATATTTAGCATGTAAGCAGAAATGCCCTACAGGCAAGCGTGAGATAAAACTCACTCACATAATCTCTCATTGTGCAGCAACTACGAACGTTACGTACAGCTATAATGTTGATTTTACAGTTACAAAATGTCGACATTCAACCGTGAACATACAGAAGGGACCAAAAATCTGAAACCACAGTGAAGATTTGAGATTCAAAATCTAATTTAAACATAGAAATTTGAAAACATTAAATAACGACAAATAAAATTCTTGATGTCAAATTCACATACATTTTTCAGTTAAACCTTAAACACTAAATATAAAATCAAAAATCACTAGTGGTTTCAAACTTTTGAAGTCAATTGTACATCACCATCATCACACATTGCTAAACACAGTATGTAAGGCTTTTTAAAACATTAAACACTTTTTTATGATCATTTCAAAAAGAATATAGTGTCCATCTGCCTTCCTGAGAGTGTCCTTTTTAGTTCTAACAAACGTTGTTTTACATTAGCTTCTTGAAACCAGGTTCATCTTTTACCCCTTTCACATGTACATTCACTTTCTTAAGTGTCAAGTATTCCCTCTTATACCATCAATAATCTTAACGAAGGCCAGTGATGAAAGAAAGGCTACAAACTACAAAAATAAAACCTCCCCTACACTACGAGGCACATTAAAACACCACAGAGTTCTTCAAGTAGAGTGTTTTACATGGTATCCAAAATAAGGTATCCACAGATGTACAGACATTATATGAAGGGAGTCACCCACGTGTGTTTAAACCTCCAGCTCAATCTGATGAAAGTGATGTAACGTGGAACTGCAGCTGCTCTGTGGTATGTACATTTTAAAGCGAGTGTCTCGCATGGCCTCTCTACTCGGATCCGGTGGTTGTCCTGTGGCTCTGGAAGGGGATGTTCATGGCTCCGGCGCTGGTCTGCTCGGGCCAGATGGGAGACTCGTGCTGCAGGGGTGTGCGTCTGGGGTAGAAGGTGTGCTGGAGGTCGTAGTTCAGCAGACAGCTGAGGGACGGCATGTAGATGTCGGCGAAGCGGGAGAGACGGCGCGAGAAGTACGTCGGGTTATGATACGTGCGGAAAAGACTACCAAACTGGGCGTTGAAGATGTCTTTGGTCCGTAACCTGTTGGAAGTAAATGGTTTTTAATATATGGATAAAAAAAATGTGATACTTTTCAATTCGAATAAAACACAACTAAGTTCATTTACAGTATGAAGTTTTTTCTATGCCATCAATATAGATTACTGTACACACTAGTTAGAGAAACCTGACTTTGAAAATCATTCAGATATGATTTTTCTTCAATAACGAACCCAAAAGGTGTGTGTCTGTCAAGGCTTTTTACGTTAAAGGGATAGTTTACCCCAAAATGAAGATTCTGTTATTTATTTCTCATTGAATAAAGTTATTATTTGTTTTCTTTGCACACAAGAATTCTCGTAGCTTCATAACATTACATTTGAACCACTGATGTCACATGGACTATTTCTATCTTCTTTCCCCCTTTCTGGCCCTTGAACATGTCAGTTGCATTTGTCTATGAAGAGTCAAAAAGCTCTCAGATTCCATCAAAAATATGTTAATTTGTGTTCCGAAGATTATTAATAACAGATTTAACGAGCTGTCCCTTGAACTAAAACCAAAACTAACACCATTAAAAAAAATGCTATTAATTGAAATAAAATAAACATTACCATATATACATAGTGTATATATATATATATATATATATATAATTATTTTTTTTTATCTAAACTATAATATTATATATATTTTTTTTTTGTTTTAATTTCAGGTAGGGGAACATTCGTTTATTTTTTTCATTTTATATTTTTATAGTAGTTAGTTTACTAAAATAAATATAACTACAACTGAAATAATTAATAAAGAAAAAATTCTAAAATTGAAATAAAATGTAAAAAAGTAAAAATTAAGCAAAAATATAACTGATATAAAAATAACTGATACAAAAATTTAATAATTTTATAGTGTAGTCTAATTTCATTTAAATAGTACTGGTCTGTTTGGAGAATAAAATTATAAAGAAATATTATGGACAATATTACAGCACATAATATTAAGGATTACCTCATCTCCTCCCTTTCATTAATCCACTGCTGAATCACCGTTTGTGACGCAGGGTCCCGGTGCACCTGCAACATAAAGACAAATACAGCTTCAACTAGCCCAAAACTAGCCAAGAAGAAAACGCATATAGACATGAAAATACAGAAATGGAAATGAAATCTAATGCACGTTATATTGGTAGCTTATTAGTTATCATTGGTCAGTACTGGATCTGCATGTTCATGTCTGCTTTACCTTCATGGACTAACCCTCAAGTAACAGTGAAATTTAAATAGCTACACAAAATAGTACAGAATTGTTATTTAGGCGGTCTGACCTGCATTTGCTCCAACAGTCCGGTCAGGGCCTGAAGCCAGGTCATGGTGTGGACGTACTCCTCAGTATTCATGATTTTGATCTCTTTACGCAGCTCAGGAATGATAGCTCCTGTTCTCCAACCGTGTTTCAGAGTCAGGTCCTGCACACATCATCACGTTCTCATTACATCAACGCTTGTATAATCTATTCGTTGTCTTTGATATAAGAACAGGGCGAGTTGAGACATGTTTACTTATTGACATGCAAATGATATTAACAAGACAGAACTATTGCCAATACTTACTAATTGAATTAGACATAAACTTAAACTAATACACTAATATTAAAGGGATTGATAAGACATAGTTCAATGTAATTATAAATGGATTATGTTGCCTAGTATCTGTGTGTCTCTTATGATCAAAACAAAAAGCAGTAGGTTTGTCTACATGCAGAAAATGTCAGAATATGATGCTCACAGCAAGGTCGCTGTAAATGTGATCTCCGAAGTACAAAACCTTTGATCCCCTCCAGCCTGTAAGCCGTAAAAACTCGTACAGGTTTCCCTGGCAACAGTTAAAGTGAACAGATCAGATTCTGGCATCTGTACTGAATAGAAACAGTTCGCAGCTGAACAGCGGGGAATGAAATATTACCTGTTTATAGATCTGCCCTTTCTCAAGGTGGTGAATTCTGTCCCACAGCAACACGCCTTTATCAGTAACTCGTCTGAATGGTCTTCAGAAACCCCAAAACACAGACAAACGCACATACTTTTTATGCGTTTTAAAAAAAAGTCATCCCTATACTTCCTCAAAGGTCATTTGTCATGATTTAAACAAAGGAATCTGCGAGAGTGGCTGTGATTATGTCAGGTTGGCATTGATTTAGGAGTGATTCAGTGCGGCGCTTTCTCTGGGTGTTAGGAACTTACTTCCTCCTGTCATTGAAGAAGCCAGGCTTGTCGGCCTGCACTATGACAACATCGAACAGGTCCCGCCAGTCTTTACCAACTATGTAGTTCATGCCTCGATCTCTAAAAATAAAGAACATGCAATTCATACAAGCAGTTAATCAGGATGGCTTTGCATGACTTCTTAGTAAGGTGTTTCTCGTGTCATGTGATGCATGCATTTTTCCTGTGCATTGATGTTTATTTTGACTTTTCAATTGAATATCTTGCTCGCACTTACACAAAATCGAAAGGACTGTTCGTAATCAAAAACATCTTCTTGCCGTTCTTAGATAGCTTCTGTAAAACAGCATGTGTCTGCTCACCGTAACAAATATACTTCTCTGCAGAACGGAAAAAACAAGGTGTAATTAAAATATTGCAATTGTGTGATTGAAGTTAATATTTATATTTTAACTATTTTATCTTTATTTTTACATATTACATTAATTGTATATAAATAATACAATTTTAATAGTAATAGTAATAGTAAATAGTAATATTTTATACTACATATTACGGTACATATTACTATTAAAATTTTAAATTATGTAATATATCAATAATATAACAACCATATTTTATTAATATTAATAATAATAATAATTAAAATAACAACAAAATAGATTAAGCATAAATGCAATTATTACTATTATTGAGTAAACTGCAGATCCATATAATACAATGTTTAATAAAAATTATATTTTAATAAATAAATTATTTATTATAATTATTATATGGTTAGGTACAGTACATATTTATTTTTTATTAATCACAATAATAATAATATTTGATATAAATGCCATTAAAATTTAAAACATTATTTAATTACTACATATTAATATAATATAACACTTTATATTGTATGTTACAGTATACTTTTATCATTATTATTATTATTACTACATTTTTGTAATATTAATATATTATAATTATATCATGTTAAACTTAAAAAAAATCTCTGAAGCAGACAAATTGTTATGAGGTCTTCGTGCAGGTCCAGGTAAGAACATTACCGATATCAGCCTCTACCGCTCGATACATAATCCCTCTGACGTGGACGTCTCCTATAGCCTCCTGGGAATGAAGAAACAGACCAGATGCAGAATATCAAAGCTAACGTAACATCAATGTTCTGCACTGAAACAACACACAAAGCCCTGACGCACTGCCAGACACCTCTTGCGAAAGCTCTCAGTCACTTCATATGTCCTTTGAGACTTGTTAATTCATAATTACAGGCAGGACTGAACTTAAGAGCAATAAAAGGTATTAGACCATCTGTAAGCCTGCTTTTCTCCAGGCACGTGGCACAGATGGTGCATCTACTGTAAATGGTTGGTCTAAAATTAGACTGCTCCTTTCCATGTAGCTCAAGAAAAACTTAAATAGCAACTTCAGAATTCATATTTATCCAAAATGTGTGCTTAAGAGGTCCTTTTGGTTTCTAACATCAGCGTTACCATTAATACGTCAGGCTCGGTTTTCCTTAGGAACCGATTTTGGTGAACGAAATCTTGATTTCTGATTCATAAGATGAGTCCTGTACCTTGACGTCTTTATAAAGATGAACAGGCTCGTAGTCAATGTTGTGCTTCATGAAGTAGTCATTAACGCATGACAGCAGTGTCATTTCTGGCAGAGAGAAGATATCCATGAACTGCTTCATGGTGTGGCCGTGAGAGCTCTGTATGGAGAGATTGAAAGAGCTGTGGTAAAGGTGGCCATATTTACTGCTTTACTTCTGTGTGAGATGTACTTACTACATTGCACCTACTTTTCTGCTACGCTTTGACAAAATTACGCTATATCAACACATTCTTAGGATATCAAACCACACTCTTGACAAGCAAAAGATGCCAGGCTTGCAGACCTTTCCATAGAAGTCACTCATGATCTCGAGGGGTACATGGGAGCCCTCGTACATCGCAATGACCTCCTTTTCTGGCACAGGATTAAGACCCCTACAGCAACATTTAAATGACAATAAGTGATCCTATTCTGAGAAAACATTTTATTCTGTTGTTATTTATTCACTCTCAAGCCGTTCTAAACCTGTAAGACATTTGTTTATCTTCAGAGCACAAACTTGTTCAGGGCCCAGAAACATATTGTTAAAATAGTCCTTTAGTCATCAGCGGTTTAATTGTAATTTTATGATGCTACAAGAATACTTTCACGTTTAAAGTGTTCTTGTAGCCTCATACGTTTACAGATGAACTAGTGATGTCACATGGACTATTTTAACAACGTCCTTACTATGTTTCGGGGCCCTGAATGTGTCAGTTGCATTGCTATCTATGCAGGGTCAGAAAGATCTTGGATTTCATCGAAAATATCTTCATTTGTGTTCTGAGGATAAACAAAGGTTGTAGGGGTTTGGAACAACATGAGGGTAAGAGAATTTTCATTTTTGAGTGAAGTGTCCATTTAATAACAATAATAATAATAATAATAATAATAATAATATGTGACCCTGGACCACAAAACCAATCTTAAGTCGCTGGGGTTTATTTGTAGCAATATCCAAAAATACATTGCAT
>JAUMHI010000074.1:7690401-7711498 GCA_032359435.1 Enteromius unitaeniatus
GGACAGATCCTTGTGGCACTCCATACTTTACTGGAGATAACTGCGATGACTCCCCATTTAAATAAACAAAGTGGTAGAGATCAGACAGGTATGATCTAAACCATCTTAAAGCCTGCCCTTGGATACCTGCATAATTTTGCAGTTGATCTATTAGTATGTCATGATCTGATTTAACGGTTAAACATAAATGGTAAACTATTTAAATACACATTGAAACGACACTGACAATTAAAATTTAAAAAGACATTGCAAAATCATACAAAATAAAAGATTACTTAAAATTTATAAAGACTAGTGTTACAGAAGCGAACACTGCGCAGGAGGTAAGTAGAGTAAAAAGTGTTTATTTAACAGCAGAGTAACGACAATGGATGAAGACAACAGTTCAGGTGAGCAACAGAGAGCAGGATTGTTTATTGCCGAAGTACAGGCTAAGGATTTCCAATATCGTAGAGCTGAGAGTGAAGGAGTTAGTCCACTTCGTACAAACGAGCCCAGACGCTGACTGAGGAGTGATGTGTGGTTTTATAGTGCTTGTGATTGCGGTGATAATGACTTGCAGGTGACGGTGATCAGAACTCGGGGAAGATTGAGCATTGTGTTTGGCTGGGTTTAGAGCCTGGCGGAACCGGTGACATTACCCCCTCCTCCATGGCCCTCTCTCTCTCTCTCTCTCTCTCCGACGTCGTGGTGGTCTTCCTCTTCCTCTGGGCGCAGACCGATGAGGATAGGTGCCATGGTATTCTTCTAGAAGAACAGGATCTAACACGTCATCTCTAGGGTCCCAAGATCTTTCCTCGGGCCCATAGCCTTGCCAATCCACCAAATATTCTAACATACCACCGCAACATTGTGAATCCACTATCTCCTTGACCTTGTAGATGGTTCCTTCTTCCACGACTAGAGGAGGAGGAGGGGGTTCCTCAGCTGGGCCAGACTCTGTGGGGAGAGAGACAGGGTCATGATAAGGTTTTAAGTATACCACAAAACCAATTTATATGTTTGTTTAAGTTAAGTTAAGATATAGTTGATTACCACAGACAATCAATTATGTATGTAAAATCTATAAATGTATAATAAACATAAACATACCATTTATTGTCTCAATAAGCTTCCACTCAATGGGTTTTTCTCTCACAAATGTATCCATGTGCTTTTCTGAAAAGGAAAAATAAATTTTTAATTATATTACTTACCAAAAACCTTTATGTACGTGTGTACGTATGTAAAAATACATTAAAAACCACACAAACCGCACACTTTGAGACGTTGAACCGATTCCTTTTTTTCAGGAAATTGAACAATACTGTTGCCGCAAAGTTGTCACTTTTTAATAATTAATAACCAAAACATTATAGAAACTTACCTTAAAACAGTTGAAACCAGACCAACTCACCATGCACCGGTCTAACAATTACAATAACAATTTTAAAATAAATAAATATAAATAAAATCCATAAATGGAATATATGTTAATGTTAATTGTGGGACTGACCCGTCAACATATTTTACTTTTCTGACCACTTCTGACCGTCAGGTTAACTGCAATATCAATCTACTGTATAAAGCCTACTGTATCAAATGTGATACGTTCATTTAAAGCCTCTACAAATTGTCAACATTATCATAACTGAATCTGCTTGCATGCCTTCTGTTTGATAGTTTATACTAAATAATAGGTATCAATATTACTTTGATTATTAATTTTTCTTAACTTTTATTAACCATCAACTTTTTGGTTATCCATATTCTTTAAATTATCTTCTTAGTTTAACAAAAATAGAAAACCATATAGGTTTGCAATAACTTGAGGGTAAGTAAATAATGGAAGAATTTACATTTTTGGGTGAACTGTTTTTTAATTGATTATATTTGATTATCCATTATTTATTTATTTATTATTATTGTTCTTTTTGCGTAAGCATCAATATGATATCAAGAATCTTTCAATCATCATTATACTGATTTGTCTTAAGCATTTAATTTTCATCATATCTTAGAGATATAGAGTGACAGTTGATATTTATATGCATTTATATTCATGTATATGCATATCATTTATATATATTATATATATATTTATATTACAAACTCAGGATTTCATCCTTCTGTTTGGCCATATAAATAACAAATACACCAAATTGCATGTGTGTTTTTATCGCTAGTTATGTGTTCTCGCTATATAGACCTAAAATGTAATGCAAAATCTAAAGCCCATTTTACTTCGATTCTTTTAGGTGTTAAACTCCTCATTAAAAATGCCACGCTGTGTTGTTTCGCCCGTCCTTTAGGTGGCAGTCGTCTGTGGGTAGTTTCCGCGTCACGGAGCACGAAAGACAGCGTTGGTCAAATGTTTAGTGAATGTAAGTTCACGCGGAGCTCCAGTTTCACTCTGACAGCAGATGAGGAAGTCAAACTCTGTCCGAGACCGAGTTACTGCTTCAACAAGTGAGTATCCTGCAGTACGAAGCGTGACATGCAGCAGTCATTTCTGTGTATCATATATCGCTTTATAAAGTTTGCGTTTGTCGGCTTAGTTCGCTGCGTGAGTTTAAATGAAGTCGGTTGAGTGATGGTTTGTTTGACTGAAGATGCGATGAGAGGAGGATGTTGTGTTCATAATGTTTTGCGCAATTTAATATAGCACTTTCTGCCTGTAGCTCAAATTTTGTCTTCTCTATTTAGTCGTCATTGTGTTTTGATAAACAGGAAAAGATGCATAAGAGCTGGTGCTTACTGCGTTCCTGCTCGACTTCTTTGAGTTCGTCCATCATCCAGCAGCCTGGCATTTGGGCTCTGTGTGTCCTGACCTCTAAGTAACTACTTTTAAGGCAGTGTGGATGTGACTTTTTACAGTCTGACACACTTTAATTTGTTCATGCTCTACTTGCAGGACATGTTTTATCATTATGGTTAGTTTATGAGGTTGGTGTGTCCCAGTTGCATGCTTGTGAAACTGAAAAGTGGCCTACAGTGTATACATCTCTCAGGTTTGAGTGCCAAAGACGCACTTAAAGGGTTGTACATACAACACAGAAAAGAGAAAGAGAGAGCTTCCTTTCTGACATGCCTTTTTTGCGGGATGTTGATTGAACATAATACTATTCGGTTCTCCTCAGAAGAAAGTAACTATTACTGAGTTTGACCTTTAGGATAAGTAAAAACTTTTCCTTTTTTCAGTGGACAGGCTTTTTACCGTATATTCATAGTTTGATTCAACTTTCAACCTCGACTTTTTAAAATTTAGCAGTGTAATGGTATAGTAAGGATTTTTACTATAGACTGGTGATTATTAACCATCTAGTTAATTATTTACAATTTTTTTGACCAGTTAGGCAGTTTAGCAAGATTCATATTCTTCAATGGCAAGCTCTTTTGATTGTGACTCAGTTTTATTGCTGTGTGTATTATTAATTAATTATTGTGTAATTATTAATAATTACCTTAAAGCATTCACTTTAATAATTGCGCTTTCTTGCAGTTAACTTGCATGTTGAACAATTAAATACTTTTTGAACAAGTTGATAACTTTTAATAAATAAATAAGGAGCATATTTTCCAACATTTTCGGGGAAAAGAAAAATTAAATAAAAATAAATAAATAAATATATATATATATATATATATATATACATACATACATTAGTTTGCTAAAGTCTTTGACATTTATTTTATAGTCAACAAAATGCTAAAAACTAAAACATAATTTTAAATAAATATATAAATGACATTTTTTCAAAATGTGGACATATAAATAATATAAAAATAAAACAAGAATATACACCAAAAGATCTTTAAAGAAATAATTTTATTCTTTAAAATGCTGTAAAATTCGGTTTGCCAAAGTCTTTTGTATTTATCAAATTGTTAAAAAAATCAATCAATAAATAATTGATTTTAATGATTTTTAACAATTTGGTTTTATTTGCTGAAATCTTTGACAATAGGCATATTTTTGAACAAAAAAAACAAGCAAAAGCAAACCAACTTTGAAAAAAATTAAAATAAAATGTGCTGCTCTTATCCTCTTTATCTAAATGATAATTTTTATGACAGAAATAACCTGTTAAGTAGTGGCTGTCCTTAATCATAATAAAAGCACTTCACAGGATATGATCTCAAAGGTCGTTGGCTCTCTCTGTTGGAAGCTGCTGGACTGCTAGATTCATCAACACAGGATCATGTTGGCATGTTGCTGATATGTCCTGGACTCTGATTTGTTTCCTATGATGTCAGATGGAAATTGGCTGTCCATTTCATTGATTTGGAAACAAAGACAAGTTCATCCAAAAAAAAAGTTGTCACCATTGAGTCGTCATGGTAAATTTGACATGGTCTAGTTTGACTGATTTCTGTGGAAAAGCTGTTTTTGCCGATATGGTGAAAGTCAGTGGGCTCACACAATTTTGGACTCCATTGACTTTAATTGTATGGACAAATACAGTTTTTCTGCAGGAAAAAAAAATCGAAGTATCTTACTTTTATGCAACACAGAATGTTGGCAATGTTGGCTCAACCAATGACATTCAATAGTTTAGGGAGGAGCTATCTTTTTTTTTTCAACCCATAGCAGATAAGGGCATGTTTAAAAAACTTTTTTTTTTGCAGTTCCAGAAATTGCTTCACCTTTAACAAGGCTGTATAGACATAAACATAATGGAATTTGTCCACTTAAGGCTGAAAAATGGATAAACACATACAGACATTTACATAGCGCGTATTAAATGTTACATACTTGGACATACTTGTTTGAAATGTTTGTTTAACACAAAATCAAGATTGCACAACCCAGGAGAGGCCCTGCAGAAGGCGGCAATGAGTTTCTGATCAGTATGAATTAAGACACTTACTTCAGTGCCCTCGAAAGACTTGTATCTTCATATTATCTTGCAAGGATATTGGACTCTGGTTGGTTTGTGGCTTTTTGTAAGTGATAGTACCATTTATTTATGAGTTTGTTTATCCATGTGTGTGTTTTTCCTGACCCTGGGGCGCTGTAGATGGCTTCCTCTCAACTTAATGTTCCCTGTCAACACATCCACAGCATGATGAGTTATCTTTGGAAGCCGTAGACCTCAGCATTTGATCCAAGTCTTACCCCTCCCCCAGATTCACCTCTGCCAGTGGCCCGTGGCTATTATTGGGCCCTAGATTACATACTAACAGTTTGTAGTATTCTTACAGACCGTGAAACATATCGGATGAACACATTAATTGTATATCTGGGTTATAGATTGTGTTAAAAAGTAGACCCGGGGTGGTTTGGATTCAGCAGCAGTGTTTGTTTAGAGGCATAGCTAACATGACCTGTATCAGCGTGGATATGGAAATGTGATCTGGAACAGCATATATATCCAACAGTGCATGCTTTCCCTTGCAGTCAGCACATTGGAAGACATGGTGTGACTCTGGAAAATGTCACACTGGAAGACTTGTTAAATTGAATTTTTATTAGTATAATTTACTTTGTTTTAAAATATCTGGAAAATGAATAAACGTGGTACAAAAACGTGTTAACACTTTAGAATAAGGTTATATATGGATACATGCAAGCAAGCATAATAAAGTTAATGCAATAGCTTTTATTAAATAATGAATAGGACCCTCCCCCCCAGCATAAGTAACTATTGTTAATGTAAGTTGAGCATATGCTAGTTATGCATTGGAAATGAACAAGTCTTCATTCACATTAAAAGAATATAAACAATGCACATTAATAATCTATAAATTGTCATTAACCTAAACCAATGAAAGTTCATTTTTACAAGTAAAGCTACCAAAGTGTTTAATAATACATGACCATATTTTTACTCTGTTTGTATAATTTTACGTTACGGTTCAAACATTATTTATTTATTTATAATAAAGACGTTTAAAATAAATAGCATTTTTGTTTACAATTGTAAAATATATTTTAAATGATTAATTTATTCCTGTGGTTTTAAAGCTGAATTCTCGACATCATTACTTCCAGTTTTTCCTTCAGAAATTACTCTAATATGCTGATTTGCTGCTGAAGAAACAATATTTATATTTAAGCAATACTCTTTGAAATAACAGCATTTGAAATGATAAATGTCTGTACTGTCACGTTTTGATCAATTGAATGCATACTTACAAAGTATTTGTTTCTCATATATTGTCTGTTGGTTCTTTATTGCAGATAAGAAAAGGAATGGAATTGTTTTTGTGAGAAACTGATCAGGATTAGCTCACAACATGTCCCTGGATTTAGTAGGATGACACCAAATCTTTAAGGATTAAACACACCGTCGTTTTCTAAGACAACTTCAGCATTAAGTCACTTCTGGACCCTCATCTGACTGTGTTATGCACCTCGTCTGTCTAATGTTTCCACCACTGAGCTTCAGCAAGAGATGGTGTGCTGGGAATTTGGCTGTTTGACAGAGACTCGACAGAAATGTCGAAGTCAAGTGGACAGGGGATGTGCAACAGCGAAATTCCCCGGTTCCTGATTGGAAGCGACGGTGGAGAAAGCAGAGAGCTGGATGACTCAGACATGAGGAACATCTCAGGACATTACGGGGAGGAGGAGGATGAGGATCAGGTACAACAAATTGTTTGAGCAAGCTTTTTAAGTTATTTATATTTGTTTTAAATGCATAACTGATGCTCAGGTGATATCTTCTCCCTTTAGTCAGAACGTCAGGTTGTGGTAGGGATCTGCTCCATGATGAAGAAATCGAAATCCAAACCAATGACTGAGATTCTGGAGAGGCTCTGTAAGTTTGAGTACATCACTGTGGTCATTTTTCCAGAGGAGGTTATTCTCAATGAACCGGTGGAGAAGTGGCCGTTGTGTGACTGCCTCATTTCCTTCCATTCCAAAGGTATCTGACATCACACATCATCACACACAATCAGCTTGCCATATTGTCTTGTATTAGAGCTGCCTTCAAAACAGAAATTAATCACATTTAATAATCTAATAAAAAAGAAAGCAGTTCTTTTAGTTGTAGTATATAATAAATAAATACAAAAAAGTCAAAAACTGACGACTCAAAAATTGAACGCTAACTCTTGCAAATGGATACAATATTTCTTTTCTCATTTTGAAGGATTTCCCCTTGACAAAGCAGTAAGTTATGCCAAACTAAGAAACCCCCTCCTTATCAACGACCTCAATATGCAGTATTTCATTCAAGACAGGTGTGGTAAATCATTTTCTAAAATATTGTCGACATGTAAACATTGTTTTGAGAGTGGACTGGGACATACAGTATATGTTCATGGCTTTAGGAGGGAAGTGTACAGGATTCTACTGGAAGAGGGCATTGACCTTCCACGCTATGCAGTGTTAAACCGCGACCCCGACAGACCAGAAGGTAAAGGTTATTACTTTGGAGAAAGAATTTTACTTTGAAAATAAATATTGTTTTTTGTTTTATTATTATTATTTAATTTTAACATTTAATTTTTTTTAAACAAATATTAATGTTGTCATTTTACTGCTTCTATACTATAAAATACAACTATTATATTATTATTAGGGTTGTCAAATGATTAAAATTTTTAATCAAATTAATCAGGATTTTCAGTGGATTAATCATGATTAATCACTATTTGCAACTACACCTGAATCCTAACCACACTTTCCCCTGAAGTGCATACCAAAAGATAAATTACAGGACACAGATACATCATTTTCATAATATGTCTGTTGATTAACAGCCAAATAATGGTGGTTTAAATCAAGCTGAAACATACCATAATATTTGTCTTTGCAATGAGAGCAATTTTTTACCTTTACCCCGGTTTCACACTGCACGCGTATGCAGAGCGGAAGCATCGCGCGCTGATTGTAGATAGACAAAATAGACTCGGCACCCAAACTATTGTGCACTGGCGCTTCTGCTACACGCTGTCTTTACTAAAGCATTCACAAAGCCGCTGTCAGCAAGACTCACTGTGACACTTGTAAGATGAACTGCGGCAACCATGTCGCGTGCACTGTCAGTACCAATGGTTGTCGTTTTGCCCCCACTTATGTGCAACAAACAGGAACTGTTCTTTACAAACCTCTGCAAAATGACGCTCCTGTTTTTAATACAGCCAGCTTAAAAGACTTCATTACCCATGTGTCACTGATGCAAAGTGCAGTTACTCCGAGGCAATTGTTGTCCCACTTTCCTGACAAATAATTTGTCACACTGCGCATGCGTGAAATGCGTCCAAAAAATTTACAGAATTAACGACAAAAAATAATTAAAGTCTTTAACGCGTTATTTTTGACAGCCCTAATTATTATTATTACTGCTGTTATTGAATACTCATTTTTGATGTAGTAATATTTTATTTAATAAACACTACAATCATCTATCATTTTTTTTATAGTCATATTATACTGTATAGTGAAACATTACAGACAAATTATGTAGCCCTGCAAATAAGCAGAGAAAAGAGGTTTAAATCAGTATTGCAATTTTTTTCTTTTTCTTTCTTTCTTTTTTTTTTTTTTTTTTAACACATTAAGATATTTTCTTAATGTCTAAATTATTTTCTTAATTTATCATATGTCTCTAATATACTTTCCCTTGTGTTGTATTTTTTGGATGAACTGTGCATTTTAAGTTCCTCACAGTGTGTACATAAATATTCTCGGTATTGCGAAAGATTGTGACATTTTGACTTTGCAACATCAGAATGTAACCTGGTGGAGAGTGAGGACCATGTGGAAGTGAACGGGGAAGTGTTTCACAAACCATTTGTGGAGAAGCCTGTCTCTGCCGAGGACCATAATGTCTACATCTATTACCCAACCTCTGCTGGCGGTGGTAGTCAGCGTCTCTTCAGAAAGGTACAGCACTAGTAACTGCTAATAGTTTTAGATGTGTTTGGTGTGAAACTCAATTTGTCCTCTCTGTAGATCGGCAGTCGGAGCAGTGTGTATTCTCCTGAAAGCACCGTGCGTAAGACTGGATCTTACATCTACGAGGAGTTCATGCCCACAGATGGCACTGATGTTAAGGTAAACCTGTTTTTTCGTGCCTACACTAATGTTTGTGGGGGCTGGGTTGTTTGTTTATTATTGATGGATGTTGTAGGTTTACACAGTCGGACCTGATTACGCTCACGCCGAAGCCCGTAAGTCTCCTGCTCTGGATGGGAAAGTGGAGAGAGACAGTGAGGGGAAGGAGATCCGCTATCCTGTGATGCTCACCGCAATGGAGAAGCTTGTGGCCAGAAAAGTATGTCTTGCATTTAAGGTGAGTCTTGCCGAAGAAAAACTGTTTTGTCAGTAGCTGCAGGTTATGAATTATAATGAAAAGGTTTTTTTTTGTCTCATAATGTCTTTCCAAACCAGCAAACAGTCTGTGGTTTTGACCTCCTTCGAGCAAACGGTCACTCTTTCGTTTGTGATGTCAATGGCTTCAGCTTTGTAAAGAACTCCATGAAGTACTATGATGATTGTGCCAAAGTCCTGGGGTAGGTGAGGCCGGGTTGCTGTCTTGTCTGTGGAAAATCTCATCTTCCCACAATTTTTACAATTAAAAACTACATAACACACTATTTTTGTAAAAGTAAAAAAGTAAAATGTAAGATTTTTGAGGTCTTGTACATCAAAATATAATGTTTTACTAAATTGGTTTCTTTGTAATTATCCACATTACAAATTTTTTTTTGGAGGGGGGGGTATTGTCATATATATATAAATTATATAAATATATATAAATTCAAGAAATACACCAAATACTTTTTTTTTTTTTTTACTTTTTTTTTTTCTGTTTATTTGAGTTCATTTGAAATCTAATCTGTTACCAATTTAAACTGGTTGACTAGTAAACTAGTCTTAACTGGCAAACTGGTCTCCTAGCCTGTTAAGGCTGATTGGTTGACTGGTTTTATAGTGGTTTTGGGAACTTTTTAACTAAACACCAAGCTAAACCTGCTAAATACATGGCAGCTTGAGCCAGTAAAGACCAGAAAAACAACACGCTTTTTAAATATATGTAGCGCCTTATGCAATTCAGATGGTTTTAAATCAGCTTAGCAGTAATAAACAAGAAAATAATAGTATTAATGTAACAAAGTTCTTTAATTATGAAACTAATGCAATTTCTGTTCTAAAGCTGCTCTAAAAAGACAATGTGTCATTATCCAGTTCAGTTTAGTCCAGTTTTGATTCAGTTCAGTTCTTTAGCAGGGTGAATGTTACAAAGTTCATTAGTTATAAGGTGAACTCAGTTCAACTACAGCGCAGCTCTATAGAAGACAATGGTGTCATTTATTCAGCACAGAAGGTAATTTCTAGATATTTCAGCTCACATTTGATGTCTTTCCGTTAGGAACATGGTGATGCGAGAGCTGGCTCCTCAACTCCACATTCCCTGGTCGATCCCTATGGAAGCAGAAGACATCCCTATTGTCCCCACTACCTCAGGAACCATGTGAGTGTACCATTCTTGTCCTGTCATTCAAGATTATTAAAACCAATGAGGTAGAATTAAATTCTTACTATGTGTGTTGTTGCTTTTAAACATGTCATTTCTTGTCTGAAGGATGGAGCTGCGTTGTGTTATTGCTGTAATTCGCCATGGTGACCGTACGCCCAAACAGAAGATGAAGATGGAGGTCAGGAACGCCCTGTAAGTGACGAATTCTAACAGGCTGCTTTCACACTGCAGCTACATATTGGCATCACTTTTAATCTGACTGCTTGCGTTTTGTAATGCAAATTAATTACATTACAATGAATTAAACTGAATTTAACTTAATGGTAATTTACAGGACTCATTCCTGCATTTATAAAGTGGTTGTCACATCATGGCAGGGTTAAAGTTGTATCAATGATTGTATTTTATCTATGATTGTAGTATTTTATCTGCTGATTATGTCTGATTCCATTTCTCTCAGGTTTTTTGAATTGTTTGAGAAATATGGTGGCTATAAATCTGGAAAACTTAAGCTGAAGAAACCAAAACAGCTCCAGGTGGGTCTGTTCTGAAGTACAAGTGATCTATGTGGTTAATTTATTTTTATGACAAGTGCTACTTGTTCTGTAGATGCAAGGACCAACATAATATTTCAGATTTATAACGGGCATGCCTCCAGCCCTCCTTTGATTTGCTTTGTATAAGGACAGGAATTTGGACCACAGGGTCAAAGGTTGAACAGGATTTAGTTTTCTTCTTTAAGCCACATGGAGTGTGATGTCTGGAATGCTGCAGCCTTAAAATTCATCGGCATGTCATGAGACTCATGAAATTAACCATGTGGAGAGTTGGCTAAAGCATTGAGCTATTTGATCCTATCTGTGACAATGTGTAGTTGCGATTTGTACGTCATTATTAAAAAACACTTGATTTGATGTTTTACAGGAAGTGCTGGATATTGCTCGTCAGCTGTTGGCAGAACTGGTCCTACATAATGATTGTGAGATTGAGGAGAAGAAATCCAAACTAGAACAACTGAAGACGGTTCTGGAGATGTAAGTAAACTGTTCAAAATTTCAGTAGTACCAAAACCCTTCATTTCCAACACTGAGTTTATGGAAAGCTACTGTACACACACCATCATCTCATCTTAATCATTTCTAAAACGTGTTGGATTCCTTCAGTCAACTGAAAGTTGCTGAAAGTATAATAATATCCAGATATATGGCAATTTTGATTAGCTTCAGTGTAGATATTAGTAGGTCCTCTTGGAATATGCACAAATTCTTGCATATTTTCTATACATAGATTCAGCAGTTTAGCCAAAATGAATTAGTCAACTACTTTTAAAATAAAAAAAAATTATGCCAGCACTAATAGCATTAAGGGCTGACTTTTGTCTTTTTTTTCTTTTTTTCGGAAAATTATTATTTTATTGTTTACTTTGTCACCTTTTTCCTCCCTGACTAGTTTGCACCCGCTTAATAAAGTAATATTCTAAAATAATAACAATGTAAGTTATGAGTTTGAAATACATGAAAAATATATATTTTGTTATTTAATGAAATATCAATATTAATAGTTGCTTAATAAGCTAAACTTAAGTTAATAATTGTTTATTTTATGGTTAATACCTGATAAATTGCAAAACATTCTGTACTGCTTAGAAATTTATTTTTGAAGGTATTACCGCATTATAAAGTACAATACGAACCGATATCAGATTTGAGATTGGCTGAAGATTGCATTTAATAGTTTTTCTTTTCTCTTTTTATTATTCTTTTTTTTAATAATTAACTTTATTTGTCCATAGATCAAAAAGTAAAAATGAGGATCCGTTATTGTCCACTAATGATAAATGTAAAAAAAATCTTTAATATCGGCTTGATAAATATATTGAACCGATATTTTGCCTCTCCTTAGTTGTACCAGTGAAATTTAGGTTTTAAATGTAAAGTTTTATTGTCTTTGGATTTTAGAATTTTAGGCAAAGTCACAGAACAAAACAGTTTGTACAGTTTGCCGACCTTCTTGGGAATTGAGGCAAGCCTAATAAGACTTGATTTTGTTGTTAACATGACACATACAGCCAAAGCTTGCATTACTATCATATCTTATAGACTTTATCATCATGGATGCATATTTCAGAAGAAACCTGATATTTCATGAAGAACTGAATTTTTGTAACTGACTTGTGGCGCTTTTCCACTGCGTGGTACGACTTGGCTCGGCACGGCTCAGTTCGGCTCGGTTTGCACTTCCACTGCAGTTTAGTACCGCTTTAGAGTGGGCGGGATTATTCACGTGTCCTTATAGTTGCGCCACCTCTACTGCCGTGACATCCTCATAAACACGCCACAAACACACATCACTGGAGCATTTTCCATTCCGTGTCGCCCCATCAAACTCTCGCTGGATCCGCTCCTTGGCTATCAACGAGAGGAACGTCTGTACTTCCTCAATAGACTACGAAATAGATTTTTGAAAAAAAAAAGGACCAGGTACTGTTCCCAGTGGAAAACCCCCCAAAAGTGAGCTGTACTGAACCGTACCGTACCGTACTATGCAATGGAAAAGCGTCATTACTGACTAGTGTGACCTTGACTCATTAGCTTCCTTAGATGTTCTCATATGGATGAATTTCTTAACTTCATTCCTTTTGTCTCTCTTCTCCTCTCTCTGTGTCCCTCTTTGTGTCTTGGACGTTTTCTCCAAAGGGAATCCAGCCTGAATGATAATCAGTGCGCACCCTCATATTCCCTGTCTCTTTAGAAAAGCAAGCAAAGTGGATCATAACCCACATTAACCCGAGATCTTGTTCAAATTACTGACACTTTAATGAGGGCTCCAAAATTGACCGTACCTTGGAGATGAATCCCTTTTGCAATTCTGTGTGGCATCTGCATGCCATTTTGATAGTTTCTAATCTCTCACGATCCCTCACTTCCTCCCAGACCCCCTCACCAAACTCAAATAAGGCACCTAATCAACACATTATCGGTTGTTCGAGGTCATGGATTAACTACGAAACAGGTGCTTGGGGAAGTGCTTTGCTTTGGGTTGATTAAACATAATGCAGCAGAGCAAATTCACTCCAGAGGCAGTTTCTGGCTAATAAGATGGAGATCAGATTTAGACCTTTTAGACCAGATTTAGACAGAGTTATTAGAAATATTGTAAACTACTGGATGCACTGATATTACATATCTGACCGATATTAATGAGTGGATAATTATTTTGATATTATGGCTTGTAACCGATAATTGGCCAATATTAAAATTCAGTTTTGTAACAATAAAAATAATTTATTATAAGCCAGAAAATTGTGAAATAAATTGTCTCCTACTCTCCGCTGTGTGACTTAAAAATGTGCCAGATCCCATTTATTATTTAAAGACTGATTATATTATGATATATATTTTATAACAAATGCAAAAAAAAATGTTGTAAAATATACAACGGTGTATATTGTATATTTTTAACAAATATACAGTGTTCTGTTTAAATATATGTATAATTGCAATTTATTCTTATCATGCCAAAGCAAATTTTTTGACTCTTTAAAATGCTTTTACTGTTACTTTTGATTAATTTAATGCATCCTTTCTAAATAAAAGTTTTCTTAAATGTCTTACTGACACCAAACTTTTGAACATATTTTTATGCTTTAGATAAAAGATATTTTGAAACAACATTTTATAATAAATTTATAGAGAGTCAACTCTCCAGAATTCCCCACTCTCTGCTGTATTATTTTACTTAAAAACGTGACACTGTTGCAGATGCCACGTTTTATTTGTCCCAAAGCCTGTTATTCCTGTAGAGAGAGTCCTGGTATGGCACAGATTAACCCCTGCCAGCTTGGAAAGGTCACTCAGAGACATGTTTCCAGAAACATGGAGGCCACAGAGCACCTGCTAGTGAGCCCAGTGCTATGTCTGATGCGTGCTGTCTGTGTTGGTCAGTGGGAGAATGCTTACTAAGAGGGGGTGGTATGTTTATGTTCCCCGCCCTGTGTATTGTCTTTCAGGTATGGCCATTTTTCAGGGATCAACAGGAAGGTGCAGCTGACCTACTTGCCAAATGGGCAGCCCAAAGCATCCAGTGAGGAGGAAGGTATGTGTACAGTATGTATATGTGTTGACTCAGAAATAGCTGTTGCTTCACTTTTGACCTCTCTGTGTCTGCGGCAGATGCTTTGAAGGAGGATCCGTCTCTACTGCTGGTGCTGAAGTGGGGTGGTGAGCTGACGCCAGCGGGCAGAGTTCAGGCTGAGGAGCTTGGACGAGCCTTTCGTTGCATGTACCCTGGAGGACAAGGTATCACTCTATACTTGCACCAGCCAGAAAGCTGTACTTATGGCCCTAAAAAGAATTTTGAAAATGACTGTGCATACTTGTAAAAACTTTAAAAGATTATTTTAACTTTTACAAGATTTCACAATCTTGACTTTTTTTGCAAATGTGAGTTTACATTTCACAATTCATTTCATTTCATTTTTTGGAATGAAATAAAACTCACAGTTCTGAAAAATTAAGTCAGAATTGCAAGCTTGTGTTTTGCCCTTGTTTTTTTTCCCCTCAGAATTGCATGATATACACATAAGTCTCAGTTATAAGATATAACCTTTTTAATTATATCTTATAAACACAATTATGACTTTTTTTCTCATAATGACCCAATAACACGTTAAGTCAGAATTGTGATATATAAACTAGCAGAGAAATAATCAGTCTTTTTGGCCCCTACAATTGAACACAATAGTGAGTTTATTTCTAAAAACAGTCAGAATTTTGAGATTTGTGAAGATTTACATTGGCAAAAAAGTTGTTACCTTGTTATTATAACCTTGCTATTCTTACCTCACAAATTAGTTTCTATTTTACATTTGTTACAAAATAGTCAGAACTGAAATGAAATTTAACAAAACTTTTTTTCCATATCGGAAGTCACTAAATATATTTAAAATATTTATTATAATATCCTCTTATAGTCAGAATAGCTTCAGATTTAAATCCCAAAATATAAATTAAAATATATATATATATATTAAATCTAGATATATTGAGATTATAAAGAATTGAAAAAAAAATTTTGCTATTCCTTTAATTTTTGCCTCAATAAAATGTTTGTGAATCCAGCCTAAGTTGTTTACAGGAACAGGTTTACTAAGATCTTGATCGATTGGATGCTTTGACAAGATACTGTCTGTTTGATGCAGTTTCCAAAGCTCATAGCTCTGTGCAGGAAACCTGTTCCACCTGCTTGTTCAGTGGGCTTGGCATACAAAAGCATGTAGGGGCAAGACTCTGGAGAAATTAATACTTTCTTTATCCCAAGTAGCACCTTTGTCTTTCAGTGCACCAACACAAAAAAAACTTCTTAGTCATGCTGTCACTTTCCTATCACTTCCCCCTGGACCTTTGAATTTGAGTCCATATTTGCATGCTCCAACTAATTGAGCGTAACTCATTAAATGTCAGAGTTCACAGACTTACAAAGACAGAATCATTTTCTCTCGTCAGACTGAGTCAGCAGCATTTTGCAATGCTGGTTAATGTGGTGTTCTTTTACCCTGAATTGTTAACTAGACAACTGCAGGTCCCTTGGCTGTGAGTCCCCTATTGACTGTGGTAAGAACAGATTTTGGATTTGTGCGTAGACTTGATATTGGGTTAATGCATCATCTGCCACATTCATCAATTTAATTCCTTAACATTAGGGCTGGGCGATGTATATCGAACGATATATTATGGGCATCCGGCTTTTCTGACGAGATGCGCATAATAGATCGTTCGGTATATATCGCCCAGCCCTACTTAACATCCCTCTCAGGACGCCACAGGAACATTCCATGCTTCGCTTTTGCCATGTTTTTGTGTGAAAGATTTCATGAAATGGACATTGATCATACTTTAACATACTGATATCATAGTTCATCTGATTTTTTTGTTGATTTAAAGAATTTAAAGTAAACTATAGTAAAGTTTTTTTTTTTTCCCCCTAAATATTTGTTTTGAAATTTCTTTACAAACCTTTATTAAACAACTGTGACATTGTTTCAACAATCTTTGAGATCAATATCAAGACATGTCAGTCCAATATCTTGTCAAAATAGCTGGAGTAAGACATAAGTGTCATCCAGATTTTTCAGATGGTTTAAACTCCCTTTTCTGTGAAAGACTGTTAATATCACATAAGAAAAAAAAAACATGGGCATTAAGTCAAAATGATGAGTTAAAATCATGAGACGTTGAAGTTTGAGATTGATTTAATATGTAACAATTAGTTTTTTAAAAGTCTTTTATTTCTGCTTTTTCATAATTATAGAATTAATTATTGCATAAAATATAGATTTTTTTTCATGCATTTAATAGTATATAAATATGCATTTACCAGATTATTTCTTTCTTATGTGGTGGAAATGGGCTTCATAAATGCTACAGGGCATGTTCTTGAATTCAAAACCAGCTTCATGAAGCACATTGTACATCTCAAAATTGTAAAAAAACAAAAACATTTTATACTTGCATCGTAATAGCTAATATCTCCAAGTGACACTTGCTTACGTGGACAAAAAGAACTGGTGGACCACAAGAATGCATCCTGTGTGAATGGCGGTTTGTTTTAGGGGGCTCTTCTGTTCTCTCAAATGGACATTGTGGAATCTAAAGTCAAGAGTTCTGTTTGCTACTCAACAGTGCAATGCAACTCTCATGTAAGAAGCTCCTAAACCCATTTTGCAGGATGCTTTCAAGAGATTGGGTGCATTAAAATGCATGTTTTTGTGGAGAAAGTTTTTTTGTCTTCAGCCAGTTAGCTGTACAGCACATTATGTAACGTGAATGTGTGTGTATTCTCAGTCTCATTCGTTCCTTTGGCTTGAGGATATGCATATGGAGCTCTGTTCTTGTAATTGCTGTTATTTGAAAGACTGTTTCTCTGTGCTTTTGCAGGTGACTATGCCGGCTTCCCTGGTTGTGGCCTTCTCCGTTTACACAGCACTTACCGCCATGACCTCAAAATTTACGCATCAGATGAGGGTCGTGTGCAGATGACTGCAGCGGCTTTTGCAAAGGTTTGTTGTTTTTTTGTTTTTTTTTGCTGGGCCTGTTGGTATTACCTAATGCTTTTAGATGGGATTGATAGAAACCACATTAGATTTGCAGTGGCGGGCAAAATAGTGCTGCTTTTGCTTTATTTTGTATTTTATTTATTTTATTTTTTTTGCAATATGTTTTTTTGTGTTCTATTCTTGTTTTATTTTAGATTTTTGTATTTATTTTTTCACAATTTAATACAGTTTTTATACACTTTACTTCACGTGTAACAGTTTTTATTATGCACAAAATTCAATATTGAATTCAATAAATGAAATGAAAAAATTCCATTTTTTTTTTTTTACATAATATTTTTTACAGCAAAATTCCTTTTACATAGTAGCAGTTAAAATATTGCTTGTAAATCACAACTTTAACATTAATGCAATCAAATTAAATATTAAACCAAAACCATTTGCCACTGCCAGGGCATTTTTATAAGAACTATTTAAGCCTTGATCATAACATTAATGTGCAATAAAATAATTGTCAATAATACGTGATAATTGTCAGCATTAATTAAGTAATGTGTTAACAAGGTAATGTGTTAACTTTCTCAACCCTAATTATATGTAAATGATCTGTTATTTGGTGCAGACATTGAAAATCATCATCGTTTTTACTATATCCTGGTTTAAATGAGAATTTTTTTTTTTTTCAACCCCCCACTGATTATTTAATTTACATTTAAATGATTAATTTACATTTCAATTGTGTGTGTGTGGCTATATTCAGGGTCTATTAGCACTGGAAGGAGAGTTGACCCCAATCCTCGTTCAGATGGTGAAGAGCGCCAACATGAATGGACTGCTGGACAGTGACAGCGACTCTCTCACTGACTGCCAGCAGAGAGTCAAAGCTCGATTACATGAGATTATGCAGAAGAACAAAGACTTCAATGAGGAGGACTACAGCAAGGTGAAGCGAGTTACAACTGCTTATTTAAAAATGTTATATACACTAAACTAGTCTTAAGTTTGTCCTGTTTTTTTTAAGTTGGCTCCAACAGACAGTCCCTCTCTGGTGAACTCTATGGGGGTAATTGTCAATCCAGTCAGTACTTGTGACCATGTTCACACACTCATTAAAAGCCTTACTTGTCAGATCTGTAAAAGGCTGGAAGACCCCAAATCTGCAGGTTTGCCCTTTTCTTTGACCGCTTACTTGCAGTAATCTTGAATATTAGTAGAAAAAAACAAAACATTTTTTTGACAGATCTGCAGCTATACCACAGCGAGACTCTGGAGCTTATGCTGCAGCGCTGGTCCAAACTAGAGCGGGACTTCCGCATGAAAAACGGCCGCTATGACATCAGTAAGATCCCAGACATCTATGACTGCGTGAAATACGACACCCAACACAATTCTTCTCTGGGTCTGGAGGACACACTGGAGCTTTTCCGTCTCTCCAGAGCACTCGCAGACATCATCATCCCACAGGTAGAGGAATCGATAAGCGCGGCGAATAGTGTGAGTTTACTGTCGTTCATCTTGCTGATAGATGCATACATCTTCTCTTTCAGGAGTATGGAATCACTAAAGCAGAGAAGCTGGATATCGCCAGTGCCTATTGCCTGCCTCTGGTCAAGAAGATTCAGCTGGATCTTCAGAGGACACATGAGGACGAGGCCGTCAACAAGCTGCATCCACTGTGAGTCTCTGTACTGGGGTACTGAGCCTAACTCATGACAGAGTGAAAGATTAATCACATTTTGCATTCTGTACTATACATCCTGTATAGTGTTCAATTAAAATTAGTCAATTACACTTCAGCATCCATTCATTTTACTCACAACCCGTTGCACTTAACTTTTGTTAATATATATATAGTTTATTTATTTATAGATTTTTTTTTCAGTGTTGTTCAAATTGATAGTTCAAGGTTTTTTTTTTTTGAAAAATGCAAATGTTATTTATGCCATATTTATTAAATAATTATAAATTGCAATATTAATATTTAATAAATGTAGTTGATTTTACTTCTGCACTAAAACAGCATAAAATATTTTGTGTTTTTATTTATTTAATTTAATTAATTTTTTGACAATGTGCCAAATATTTTGTAAATCAGACCAGTTTTTTCTTTTTTTTTAAATAAATATTAATATGTTTGTTTATTTTGAAATTTGAAGTTTAAAGATTTTTTTGTTTGATTTAGGCATAGTTATTGTATTTTGACGAACATCTTTGTATGATTTTAGTGCAAACTAAATGGACTACATTTTAACAGATTTTTTTTCAATGAAATTAACATTTTAACTTTTTTGTTATTTTATTTAGATTTATTTTTAGTTGATTATTAGTAATGCTATCACAGACCATTTTGAAGTTGCAGTCGACTTTTGCCAGTGCTTACTGCATACTTAAAAGTTCCCACTATTCCATCAAAACCATACAGTATGTGCTTCAGCTATCATATACAACCTCACATTGTTGTAGAAGCTGCATACTCAGAGCGTGTGAGTGATCAGGTTGTGTATTTCATCTCTCCTGGTGGTTCAGGTACTCGCGGGGCGTGATGTCTCCGGGTCGACACGTTCGAACCCGGCTGTACTTCACCAGCGAGAGCCACGTACACTCCCTGCTTAACATCTTTCGCTACGGAGGCCTGTTAGACGTGAGTAAATAAATAACAAACATCACCCCGCATTGTGTTTAATGAAGGTTACCACTTGTTTTATCTTATGTGTGTCTGTTTAGGAGCAAAAAGATGAACAGTGGAAGCAGGCTATGGACTACCTCAGCGCCGTAACTGAACTCAACTACATGACACAGATTGTTATTATGCTGTATGAGGACAATAACAAGGTACGAGATGTGGCATCCACTCTTTGTACTCAGGTTCTATGCTTCTTTCATATGCTGATACGTGTGTCTGTAGGATCCCTCCTCAGAGGAACGTTTTCACGTTGAGTTGCACTTTAGCCCGGGAGTGAAAGGGTGCAAGGATGAGGACAATGCACCGATGGGTTTTGGCTTTCGACCTGCTTCCTCCGAGGTCTGTGTTTTACTGTGATATATATATTTCTCTGCTGTACCCTGGGTTTTATACACAATTTTATAAGAAATATTGCGTGCTGGACCACTTCCAACACTTCTACTTCATGTGTAACAGAACCATGAGAAGCAGACAGACCCAGGCAGTCTTGAAGACCTTTCCCAAGACGAACCCGACAGAGCCATACTGACTGAGCCAATCAGCATTCAGAGGAAGTCACCACTCATACGAGGCCGAAAGACTGGTTCTATGGAGGTAGAGTACTCTTCTAGTAGGCTTTGATTTTCTTTATTTGATTAACTTCAGCCTTAGTAAAAAAAAATTGACACAAAGAGTGACTTTCAATTAAATTTATTCAAGTGTGTGGTGATAATAGTGCAATTTCATTAATAATTTTAACCATAGTTAATATATTATTAACACTTATTATAACACACATTAATTTAATTTAATTTAATTTAGGAAATGATTGCAGTGTTATATTCTATTAAGAATATTGATAATAAAACACAGTAATATTTTCTCACAGTAAAGCAATTTCAAATATGTAAGCTCTGTAATATATATATATATATATATATATATTTTTTTTTTTTTTTTAAATTA
>JAUMHI010000074.1:7711508-7725858 GCA_032359435.1 Enteromius unitaeniatus
CAATAATGCCTTGAATTGATGCCTTAAAAAGGTTACAAAATATTCAGTTTTAAAGAAAAACGGATTTATTATTTATTATTTAAATAATCCTGAAAAAAATGTATCATGGTTTAAAACAAAATATTATTATATAATTACATATACATTCCTTCATACTGGTGTGTAATTTGAAAACTGAAAAACAGCTGAATTAAAAACTACATTTATTTAGAAGGGATGTTTGTGCTGAGATGCTTAGCACTACTGTTTTGTTTATATGTCTATTTTTGTTATGTTTGTCCATATGGTTTTGTTTTCCTCTGTTTGCAGGCTCTTTCAGAGAACAACACTGCTTCTCGGGGGCTGGCGTATCGCATCTTTCCATCGTCTTCTCGTCAGTCACCTGAGATCAAACCCAGCGGGCTAGGTGGGAATTACATTTCGCTTGTGTTGTTTTCTTGTAGCACATCTCTCCTGTCATCGGTCTCATTGGAATAACCTTTTAAGTGACCCGTCCCGGTTGACTGTTAAATGCGCTCGTTTCTCTTTAGTGCCAATGACACAGTTCAAGGACCCTGCTCAAGTTTATTTAAATCATGTGCGTCGGTAATGCATTCATGGTGCCAGCAGTGGTCTAAATATGGCTGCTGGCAGGACCTTCTCTGCTATTCTTGTCTATACTATTTCTATCTCCAAAGAACATGTACAAGACGACAATGCAGGCTTTGTAGGCTGTGCATTGCATATTGTTTAGAGATTGTGGCTAATGTTGTTTGCACCTCACTAAACCTTTAAAGCATGATTTGCAGATCACTAAGTGCATGTTGCATATGGGATGTCTTTCATTAGAGAAACAAGTGCTGTTTTTTTTAGTACTGCCCTCTAGTGGTTGCTGTTTGAGATGTGCTTTTTTTTTTTTTTTTTTAGTAGTGTTTCACCCTCCTGCATTGGCATTATATTATTTTCCCAGCAGAAGACCAGCAGTTAACTGGGTTTTCTATAAAAATAAACAAATAAATTCAATTCAATTCACATTTATTTGTATAGCGCTTTTCATGATACATATCATTGCAAAGCAGCTTTACTCCAAAGTAAGGTTTTACAGTATATGTAGTAGTAGCTTGTACATGTAGATATGGCATAGATAAAATCCCCATATGCCTATATGGAATAGTTCAGCCAAAAATAAATGTGACAAATGCGTCAGTGAAGAATGAAACTGTCCAAGAAGACAACATATTTTTAAAATGCTTGTGCAAAGTTTTCTGCATTAGTTTTTTCTTGAAAAAGGTTCTGAATTATGTTTTAACAAAATTGTACATTTAATAAATTATTTTATTATGAATTGCACATCAAAGTAAACATGATAAACCAAAATGATAATGACAAGCACTTTCCTAAGTTAGCCCAGACTTAGTTAGCCTAAGTTGTTATTTTTTAGACTAGATTTTTTTTCTCTCTATTTCCTATAATATTTTGATTTATATAATAATATATAATATTATTATAAATAATATATTTCTAATAATAATATAATAATATATTTATTTACATATGACTTAAATAACGATTAATCACATCCAAAATAAAAGTTTTTGTTTACACAATAAATATACATAGTACATTATGCAAACATACATTTATGGGTGAGTATTTATATATTTAAGACAAATGTCAAGTTTATATATTATATTTATGTATGATTTAATTAATATGAATATAGATGTATGCATGTAAACTTTTGAAATGTATGCTGTATTTGTGTCTTTATATATGCATAATAAATATACACTGTACACATACATATATTATGTAAAAAAACGTATTTTGGATGTGTTTAATCGTGATTAATCTTTTGACAGCACTACATATCATACTTATTAATATAAAAAGATTTTTGCAAAAACATCTAAAAGAAAAAAACTATTTACTGTAAAGAATTGTTTTTATATTTGAACTATTATAATAATAATAAAAAAAAAATATATATATATATATATATATATACACATGTAAACTTTTGAAATATATGAACTTTTTGAAATATATATTTTTTAAAAATTGTAAAAATAAGTTTTGACAATCGTGTACCCTGTTTTTTTTCTCTTTATGTCCTATATAAATTCAGAAATATTTTAGAATAGATCATTTAATTTGGGGGTGAACTATCCTTATAACTTCTTTAAAAGGTGAGCTGCATGTTCACATGTAAAAACACTAACCACTACTAACCACAAACCCCCTCCCCTCCCTCTCCCCACCGCTCCACCCCACGGTCTCCCTCCCCTCCCACACGCAGGCGCCCAGTGTGCAGGCCTCTTCAGCGCCTCCTTCCCCAACCTGAGAGACCTAGCACGAGTTCCCCGCAAAAAGCCCTCCTCACTCAGGAATCGGTCTTCTCAAATTGGTATGTCCCAAACACACACACACTCAGGGTTATAACGTACCTCACCCACCTTTGACCTGAAGATTCAAATCGTCACAAACATCCCAGATAGCGATTCTTCCGAATAATGTCTTCATTTAGTTCAACAAATTATGCTGATTAGCATCCAATATCCATCCTAGTGGCTTTTTTTCACTATACTTCATACTTGAAAATTTAAAAAAACCTTCAAAGGCATCTCAAGTCAAGTCACCGCACACAGCAGGAGCTGAACTACTTGCGTCTAGCTGTTTATCAGTGTCTCTCGTAGGAAAATGAGGTTTCCACAGTTACCGGATAATCATTTGTCACCTCTGCTACCTCCAAACTGCTTATTTGCATGCTGCATGTGTATTCATTTGTTTCATAATTCACTAAATTGCACAAATTTACAAGCTTTTCATGCATAAGGGAAACGTTTTAGTGTCCCGTGACACTTCTGAAAATGTGTTTGTGATGGAGCGTTTCCATGGTGACACAAATTATTGCTTTTACCACAATCTCTAACTGATATTATGGTTATTTGCAAAACATTTATTGGAAATTGGACTCCAATTTCATGTGTAAACAAATTTTCTCTGTCCCCGTCAGGATCGAATACATTATTTAAAGTGACGTTTTTATTATTGATATTCTTGTTTTATAACATTTGTTTTTATTAAACAAATGTTATAAAACAAGAATATTAATAGTACTAATTAAAATGAACTCTCACCCCTTACTTTCTTAGCAGCATTAATAGTTTTGTCCACAGGGTGTTGCTGTGTCTCTGAGATGTAGAGGATTGCCTTGCGTAAGACATTTGAAATAGCACCCAAAATACTGCCATGTCATGCTGCATCCAAAAGGATGCTTTAGCTCGGAGAATTCTGGGTAGTTTGTTGTGACATCTGTTGTTGGTTTTTTTTTTTGTTACTCAATCTCCACATTCAAGGGCAACACCTGGCCCCACTGTTACTTTTACCTACTTGTTTTTTCTGGGTTTTTTGGGGTTTTTTTTGCATGATGGTGGGAGGATTAAAAATGCTGGTGGTTTTGAGTAGAAGTGAAAGCTCACGAGGGTGCAGTGACATGAGTAATGCCGAATCCCTGTTTTATCTCCTCAGAGCTGCTCTCTATGCCGGCAGTAAAGAGATTTTCTGTGTCGTATGCCAGGCATCCGACTAACGGTATGTTTGGAGTTTTTGAATCCGTGTTTTTTTTTTTTCCTGCATGCCCTCTTCTGCTGCTAGTGTTCGCAATTTAGCAACGTTTGTGAATTTTTAAACAAAAAATTATATGCTTTCTAAATCTGGAAGGCTTTTCTTCACCTTTTTCATATAGATTCACAAGACACACCCATCTTAATTCATTTCTCCTTCTGATTGGCTAGATGCATGGGTTGCGTACCGAATATATCACTCTGGATATATTGCTGTTTGTGTGGAAAAACGTGTGAACACATTTTATGTTGATCCACTTGATTTTAGAAATGGTTAACCCTTCCACCACCATTATTGCTTTAATGATCGCATGGGATATGTGTTACTTTAAATACAGTACGACAAAGTAGACATCTAATAAGTGTAAAACAATGAATAATAATGTCATTATTTATTTGAAGAGGAAAAACTACATGGTATTAAGACCTTTCAGGGAATTTGTTTATTTATTTATTTATTTATTTATTACTAGGATTAAAACAATTAAAATATTTGTGCCATAGGAAGATTTTTCATTTTAATTTATTTTACACTAAAATAATACTAAAATACTAAAAACATATAGAATAAATTACAGTTCATCTTCATTGCAGTCTTAATAAATATAAATATTTATTTGTGGAGGATAAATATGATATTACGACTTTTCAGAGGTTTTATTTTATTTATTTATTATTAGAATTAAAACATTAAAATATGTTAGCCATGGCCACATTTTTCATTTTAGTTTGATGTACTAAAATAATACTAAAAATATATATATTATATAGAATAAAATGTATAGAATGGAATGTATAGACCATTTAAAAACTACAAAAAATGACTGCTGTTTTATTACATTTTTTATGCAGGGCTTTGTATCTGCCCGATCTTATTGATTTGTTTCTATACATCTGGTTCACTACAAGCTGAAATGTATGTTTTCAAAGCTTCAATTAGTATTTACCAAGTGTTTGACTTTGTGGTCTTACATTTTGAGACTTTTGAGAGACGTTTAAGATGATCATTATATTCACATTGACAAGTCTATTGCTGAGGGACTGAACCCTTCTAAAATGATGCATACAGTATGTTTAGCACAAGGCATTGTCGAAGGTGGGTGTCTCTGTAGGGAATTGAGTTCAGATGGGTTTTAGTGAGGTTGAAGTATTTTTCTCCACACTCTGCAGCCAAGGGAAGAGTTGAAATGATATAACTCCGCTTATTTCATTTGACAGCTTAACACTGCTTGAGGGGAAACTGGCTTTTGCCACGAGTCTAAAAACCCTTCAGACAGACTAACCGTGTGTTTCCTATCAACATGTGTCAGTCATTTTCCCAGCCATTAAGCATATTTGTCAAGGCAGAGAAAAAAAAAATCTCTTTTCTCACTGAAGTGGCTTTAGCAGTGCATTAGTCTAGGTTTTACTTTGTGATCATTTGTAGTAGATTTGCAGGCTCTAATACATGATGCCGTTGAACTCGTTGACCTACTGTTGCAAAAACATTTCTGTCCAATTTCTAAATCCGATTTAAAGTGAGAAAAATGGGCTGACCCATTTAAGCTGCAGATCATGAGTTACCCAAGTTAATCAAGTCGTTAAAATCAAGTTAGTAAACAGAAAACAGACGCAAGCCTGCTGTTTTATTGAAAAATAAATGAAAAACATCTTCACTTCGACCCTTCAACCAAGTATGTGTTGAATTAGTCATTTTATAATATATTTAATTATTTGTATAATTATTGTAATTTTACATCAACAGCATTTTTTGCATTATTGATGTTAGCTATTTTTAGTGCTGTTAAACATTTAATCACAATAAATCGCATCCAATTAAAAAGTTTTTGTTTACATAATATGTGCACTGTGTATGTTTATTATGTGTATATAAATACACACATATGCATGCATATATTTAAGAAAAACTGTTTAAATATTAAATAAATATGCTTATATATTATATAAATTTGTATAAATATATGCATATAATTTTTTTTTAAATATATGATGTATGTGTGTGTTTATATGCATAATAAATATGCACATTAGATGCATGTATTATGTAAAAACAAACTTTTATTTTTTTATGCAAAAAATGAAATAGCAAAAAATGAATAGTTATTTTATTATTAATTTTGTAATTTATCTAAGTAATGTATATGTACTTATTATTAATTGTAATTTGACATCAATCACATTTTGCAATATTGATGTCCATAATTGTGTCAATGATTAATTTTACTATTTATTACTTAATCACTGTTTGTTTAAATGGGCTGCTTTGATTACAGCTTTTTAATTACACATTATTTCTATTGTTCATTTGAATTAGTCATTTATTTGGGCTGCTTTTTCAGTCTAAAACAGATATACCTACACTATATTGGTTAGATGATATTGTGTATTATGCAGTAATTGATGTTCTTTAAGAATTAGGTAACAGAAGCACATGGAAAAAATGCTTCAGTGCAAGATTATTGCTTCTTGTAACAGCTGTCTTTGTATGAATGACTCACTGTGTTATGAAACTTCAGGAGTGTTTGCATGCACTGTGAAACCTAATCTATTCAAATTTTTCATTCAAATACAAAAAGCATAATTTGAACGTTAGTTGATAAGGCGAAGAGCTTTGCTCAGTCTTTAGGCTCTGTTTGGAGAGCAGGGACTCTAATTATGCTCTGGTTGCTTCTGAAAATAGTTGAAAATAGTCCTGACAGAACCGAAAACATTAATTTCAGCTCGTTAATTGTATGTTGCTGAGTCACTGGCAAAAACATCTCAGCAGGGGTTGAGGCAGTGGATCCTCATTGCTGTGTGCTGCAGTGGCCTCTCCTTCCTCCTCCTCCTCCTCCATCTCTGTCATCCCTTTGTTCCCCTCAACCTGCAGTGTTTAGCTCCCTCCCGAACTACGGCCCACACCATCCCTCCTCCATCTCTGCCACATCTTTGCTTACCTCATCCCTCTCCGTCCTCTTCCTCCTGTTTCTTGTGGTTTTTAATTATTCTGCCTATCAGACTGACTCCCCACTCTCAATCATAAACTGTATAATTAACAAACTAAACAATGATGACACATTTTGTGTTTTTTTTTTTATTAAATTGAACATTTTTATTAAATAAATTATTTGAGAAGTTATCAAAAAAAAAACAAAAAAAAAAACGGTAGGCTGCTTTTAAAAAGTAACCGTTCTCCATCTTCCTGAAATTCATTTGTAATACTAATAAGATTCACACTATTCTTTACCTTCTCCTCCTCTGCTTTCTCAGAATTCCTGTGACAAAACTTTTCTTTTTAAATCAATTAAAAAAGAAATGGTTATTTCTTTCATTCTTTCTTTAAAAAGTATTTTATAGATAAATCAGTGTTGTTATTATAATTGTTTTATGTGAAGATTTAGTTCACTTAAACTAGAATCTTAAAATTGATAGCTTTGCAATGTTGAATGACTAATCAATGATTAAATAGCTACTAGGGGAAAAAAACTCAGAGTGATGCTGGTCTTCAGTCACAAAAAAGATGCCATTAAACAAATCTAAAAAAATGTGCTGTCTTTATATTTGTACAATAATTTAAAGATTGAATGTGAAATTATTGCAATTTAAAAGTATATGTAAAAACTTCACTGTTAGTTGGGATTAATTGTATAATATTCAGAAATTAATGGCATCATTTTTGTTTTAATCGATTGACAACAAAAAACATGAAAACTAAAATAATTTGTAAAACCTAACACTACTCCTTACCCTCTTTCTTCTCTTCTGCCTTCCCATAATTCCTGTGCCTGAATTTATTTTATTGTAGTATAACCCAATTAAATGAATTTATTCATTCATTCTTTCAGTAAAAATACAAATGGAAAAAAGTAAAAAATGAGTAGTACTAGTCCTACCTTTCATCTGTATTCCCAGAATCCTTTTTTAAAATTAGAAATAAATTTAAATTTTCTACCTTCCCAGAATTCCGGCGCCTAGACATTATAAAAAGTTTTCTTTAAAAATTGCAAATAAGAAATTACAAATACTAAAAACTGTCATTACTCTTTCCTTTCCATGTTTTCCAGAATTCCCTGGACATTTGTTATTCTTCTCTGTTGTTAACCCTCACCTCTTGCCTTTGTTCGGTTCTCATGATTCTCTCTGTCCTGTAGCGCTCTTAGATGAGCATCAGGTGGTAAAGCTGTTAGCTGTACTCCGTGCTGGCCAGAAACAAACAGAATGCCTGGTCAGCACTCTTGTCACTTCCTCAGTCCTTCCCCTGCTTCGAGTCTTCATCATGTACACATGCAAAGTGTATGATGCTTCCACTTATGCCAAAGCGTTACAATTATCTGCTGTGCTCTTTTGTCTGACTTCCTGCTTTTCTTCTCTGTGGCGTTTCTTTCTGCTTTATAACATCTCATAACCTCTGTTCCTCTTTTCTTACCGCATGCCTGTACATATGGCTTGGTGAATGTGAAGATCACTTGCTTATGTTGACATCTACATAGAGTAAGTATAACGCTCTTGCAGCTTTTTACACTTATTAGATTAACTTGATTGACAAAATATTTCCATTTCCCAAGACAAAAAAAGATGCACGAGGACCGAAGTTACATTTATTTTACCACTATTATTGCGTATTCTCATGCTTTGTGCCCTAATACCCTCTTAACCATGGTAAAAAAAAAACAATGTGATGATCAAATCAGTGACCTCCAGTGTTGTTGCTTTTATAAATCTGTAGAACCAAATTGCTTATGTCCAATATTAAATGTTATTTCAAATAATTGCTATTCTTTTGAACTTTCTCTTTATTGAACACCGAAAGAAATGCCTCAAAACAATATTAAACAGAACTGTTTTTAGCATAACATTAATTATCGGAATAAATAAATTAATATAACATTTAGTGGTGGGCCGTTAACGCGCTGCGTTACTTTTAGTCATTATTTAGGTAGCACACATATTCTGAATGCCTTTGGCAGAATTCAATTGAGCCATTTTAATCTAGATTAATTTCAAAATTAACCCCTAATAAAAATTACATATATTTTAAAATACATAAAATCCAAAGTTCTGGGGGAAAAAAAAAAATATATATATATATACTGCTCAAAAAACTTAAGGGAACACTAAAATAAAATTGAAGTGGAAAAACACACTATAGGCTGATCCAACTTTGATGTAATCTCCTTAAAACAAGTCAAAATGAGGCTCAGTAGAGTGTGTGGCCTCCATGTGAGGTCTAGCACTGTCTTGCATTAGGAGGAACCCAAGGCAAACCACACCGGCATATGGTCTCACAAGCGGTCTGAGGATCTCATCTAGGTACTTAATGGCATTCAGGCTACCTCTGGAGAGCACATGGAGGGCTGTGCGGCCCTCAAAAAGAAATGCCACCCCACACCATTACTGACCCACTGCCGAACCGTTCATGCTGGAGGATGTTGCAGGCAGCAGAACTTTCTCCACGGCGTCTCCAGACTCTGTCACGCCTGTCACATGTGCTCACTGTGAATCTGCTTTCAAGGCGCCAGTGGCGAATTTGCCAATCTTGGTGCTCTCTGGCAAATGCCAAATGTCCTGCACGATGTTGAGCTGTAAGCACAACTCCCACCTGTGGACGTTGGGTCCTCATACCACACTCATGGGAGTCTGTTTCTGACCGTTTGAGCAGACGCATGCACATTTGTGGCCTGCTGGAGGTAATTTTGCAGGGCTCTAGCAGTGCTCCTCCACATCTCCTGATGGCCTGTCTCCTGGTGAAGCCTCCATGCTCTGGACACTATGCTGAGATACACAGCAAACCTTCTTGCCACAGCTCTCATTGATGTGCCATCCTGGATGAGCTGAACTACCTGAGCCACTTGTGTGGGTTGTAGACTCCGTCTCATGCTACCACTAGAGTGAAAGCACCGCCGGCATTCAAAAGTGACCAAAACATCAGCCGGATAACATAGGAACTGAGTAGTGGTCTGTGGCCACCACCTGCAGAACCACTCCTTTATTGGGGGTGTCTTGCTAATTGCCTATAATTTCCACCTGTTTTCTGTTCCATTTGCACAAGAGCATGTGAAATTGATCGTCAATCAGTGTTGCTTCCTAAGTGGGCATTTTGATTTTACAGAAGTGTGATTTACATTGTGTTGTTTAAGTGTTCCATTTATTTTTTTGAGCAGTGTATAAAAGTATTTTTGCAACCTGTGTGAGGAACATGAATGTGCACCTAGCTTGTGCCCATAAATCATTGAAAGGTTTTGTATTTTAACTGTATTTTATTGTGTGTTTATTGCATGCTATATGGTGTGTGCAAACTGCATGACTAGATTTGCTATGCAAAAAAGAAGCCTGACACACTCGATTTCAGTAGTTAAATGAATAACATCATCCAAACTGTATGTTGTCATTGCCCTTTTGAAACTCAAAATGATTTGTTCATAAATCAGGACTGATTTGTTCAGAAAATTCATCTCACTAACTGAATGACCTGCTTGCAAAAGTTTAAGTTACACAAGGCCACGCAGTTCAATCTGATTACCAACTATTGTAAAGGACAGAAAAGAACTACAGTGCACCTGGCTTATGAGATAAAGAAAGAAATCTTTCTTTTAATAATATGCAAATCTTCCATATCTTATAAAGTGCTGAATTAAACTGCTTCTGAGTAACTATGTTCTTTTTTGTCATTATTAAACTGGGAAAGCGTACCACTTCCACTTACCCATTTTCTCTATCATCATCTACTTCCATTACTGCTAACCTAAACACATTAGCAAACGAAGAAGTAATTAAATCCATTTCAATATACTGGGGTCATTAAAGTCTGTTTCTCCAAACTCCAGCATTGCACTTGTTTTTTTTTAAATGGCAGTTTCTCTAATCTTTTTATTGGTTAGTTAAACATGTAAAGCTCCTAATTGGTTTATTAGTCTGCAGCAGTCTGTCCTAATTCTATTGGCGTTAAACTGATAATATCTTGCAAACAAGATGCAAAACACTTTGTTACCGGACCGAAGTTCTAGAACTTGTTCATTTTCCTCAAATTAAGTGTGAAAATGTGTCACAAGCCAACTTGGAACATTGAAATTCCAGTTGCATCATGGTGCTGTCGTTCAATCTTTGATATTTTATGGATACCTATTGGCGAAATGGTGTTTGTTTGGCCATGCAGTGGTTGTTCTGTAGGTCACAAAAGGTTGGCTTCATACTCCATACAAGTGTGTTCATGGGATCCGTAATGATTGCTGCCACTAAAGAGTTTGTGTTTTGGACCATGTGTTGGTGCAGGGTTTGAAGGTTGCTCCTTGGTGCCCTCCATCTATCCACTGGAGACACTGCACAACTCGCTGTCCCTCAAGCAGGTGGACGAGTTCCTCACCACGTTGTGTAAGAACGGGAGTGAGACACAATTCAAGAGGCTCAAATGTGAGTTGATGAATAATTTAATGTTGATTGTTGCACTTGCTTGTCATTAAATCTATTTTACATGAGGACGTTGATCAAACTTTCATTAAAGTTGTAAATATTTACACTGAATTGGCAACCGAAAGCTAATGTGTAGCTATAAACTGTCTTAAATTGTCTGAATTGCCACTTATATTTCAAATAGCCCTTTTTTGTGACATCAACAGTTCCATGAAGAACCTTTAACATCCATAAACCCTTTTCATTCCACAAGTTGTTGTTTTTTATAGTGGAAAAGAGTTCTTTAGCTTTTTAAAAGCATAGTAAAGTAAAGCAATTCCATAATAAACGAAATGAATGATAAAATTGTCATTTTGAGGGGAACTATTTTTATTTTTAACTTTATTTTGACTTTTTCTCTCTCTCGCTCTCTCTCTCTTTAGCCCTGTCTGCCATGTTTGAGTCACACTCCCAGCCATCCATAGATGTTGATAATCAAGAGACGCCAGTATCAACCCCTGTCCGGAACCAACCAGCTTCACAGTCTCTCTGGTGTAAGTATACTTCACTTTCATCATATACACATTCTTTATTAGGTACACCTTGCTTGGACATTCTTTTGCCTTCAGAACTTACTTAATTCTCCGTGCCATATAATTAAACAAGTTGCTAAAACTTTCCAGAGAGCTTTTTGTCTATAACGACATTGCTCCAGATTTGCACAACCATGATGCGTGTCTCCCAAATCCCAATAAATCAGCAGTTTGTGAAATACTCAAACCAGCCTGTTTTGTACCACCAACCAATGACAAGTTCAAAGTCACTCAAATCACTTTTCTTCCCCTTTCTCATGCTCTGTTTGAACTTCCTGAAGTTCTTAGAAATTGTCTTAGAAATCAAATCAAGAAATGATTTGAACTTATCATTTTGACCATATCTGTGTGCCTAAATGCATTTACTTGCTGCCATGAGATTGGCTGATTGCATATTTGTATTAAGGAGCAGTTGAGAAGGTGTAACCTAGTTAAGTGTTTGACATGGTATTTTCATCTTATAACTGTGATAGTACCGTTTTCATTAGCATAAGGCATTTCTGAGGGCACTTTAAGTGGTCACTCTTACTGGAGGAGATGTGACGCCTCATATTTGGTGCAAAATTGAGTTAAATTGTGCGGTTTATTCTAGTTTTTAGCTCTGCCATTTAGATGATTACTGTTGGCATTTAATTCCGCACAATTTCCCCAGAGAGTTTAGTGATTTATGTTCAGTCCGTGGCTTTAGGAGCAGCTTTCAGTAAAAATCTAGGTTGCGTTAGTCACTGCGTTGTCTGCCTCTTTGTAACCCATTTACTATAATTTCATTGTTTGTGGAAGTGGGGCCAGGAACATGCTGGAAGACAAACGTATCTTTCAGATTAATAGTGTAATTGTTCCGTTTTTGGTTATGTAACATTAGTTCCATGAGGCTCTTTATGTAGGACAATACAGCAGGATATCGGTTATATAAACGTGGTCATATGTGATGATGATTTTTAAAACAAATACTGAGAATCTGCCAACAGGTTCTGGTATGGTTGACTGTTTTTTTTTTTTAAAGAAAGAATTGCTATTGATTATTCAGATACTGAAGCCCCTCCCCAAAATCACACCATTGCTTGAGCCAGAAGATTATTACTGTAAATTAATATTTAAAACATTTATATATATATATATATATATTATTGTTCACAAATGTTCTTTTTAAATAAATTCTTTTTCAGCAAGGATGCATTACATTGATCAAAAGTGATTGTAAAGATATTTGTAATGTTGCATGAAATATCTATTTCAAATAAGTTCTGTTCTCTGTGTGTGTTTGTGTATGTAGACGCCAGCGGCCCTCCCAGTACTGAGCCCTCGTCTCCATCTGTACCAGAGCCCTCATCCAATTTTAGATTTAACAACGAGTAGAATTTTTTTTTGTGCTCTTAGATCAGTTTCAGTGTCTGGATTAAGGTTAAGATTTATACGGTCCTAATTATCTGCTTTGAAGCTGCTAATATTGTGCTATCTGCACTTTTGCCTGAACAAAACAGAGCCGAGATTCAGCTGATAGTTTGATCTGTCAGCAAATACAGCTCTGAAACCAGTAATTAGCTCTTCCGCTGTACTTCTGAGCTCCGGTGGAGTTGGATAGTAATTATGATCCCAGATTCAGTGGCAGAGAGACAGAGACATTACAGACAATAGTAATTGTCTGTGCATCTTTTTTTTTTTTCAACCTACAGAGTAATGCACCTCAAATAAATACTTCAAAGAAGCGTAGAAGTCCACAAAAAATAATTGTAATCATTCAGCTCCAATTGCGTAATTTTAATTGTACCACTATTTTTTTGTTTCAGTTTGTGTATAATAGTTATTTGATTTTTTTTTTTAATTTTTTTTTAGATGTTTGATGTCTTTTTTGATCATGTGATTTGTTTGTTTTTCGATTTACATGAAAATTGCTGTATTTTTATTATATTAAAATGCAAAGGTGTTGTTCCAAGAATGATTCAAACAAGGAATGGTTTACCCAAAAATGATTTTTTATATTTTTTTTTGTCATCTACTCACCCTCATGTCATTCAAAACCTGTATGAATTTATTTCTTCTGTTGAATATAAAACAAGATATTTTGAAGAATGTTGGTAACCAAAACGTTGATGGCACCCATTGACTTACATAGTATTTTTTTACCAAACCATAAAAGTGAATGGCTAACGTCACACAAAGTTACTCACATTTCTCAAAATATCTTTTGTGTTTGACAGAAAAAACAGGTTTGAAGCAACCTAAAGATGGGTAAATGACAGAATTAGTATTTTTAGTGGGACCCATCCCATAAAATGAGCTGCAATGGACCTTTCAAGAATGTTCAGCTGTTTGCAATCTGCTGTTGTTTTGACTCTGTAAAGTTAAACGTGTATTTAATTTTAGAGACTTATATTACTTAATAAAATAGCTTTAAAAGTATCTTCCTAATATTTGTTTTATCCACGAATCACTGTGACTTATACCTTGTTGTTCTCTCTGACCTACAGTAATTGAGGTTTTGAAATTCAATCTCTGGTGCTAGAGTCTCCAAGAGTGTGATGCAAAACAATAATGATGACTCATGCTTTGCCCTCAGCTGTGCTGCTGTGTTGCCATAGTGACGGATTCTCATCCACTTATTGACTTCAGCTGAATGAGTGACTGAACGTGTGTGTGTGTGTGTGTGTGTGTGTGTGTGAGTGTGTGTGTGTGTGAGAGAGTGTGTGTGTGTGTGTGTGTGTGTGTGTGTGAGAGTGTGTGTGTGTGAGAGTGTGTGTGTGTGAGTGTGTGAGAGTGTGTGTGTGAGAGAGAGTGTGTGTGAGAGAG
>JAUMHI010000074.1:7725958-7748863 GCA_032359435.1 Enteromius unitaeniatus
CTCATCAAGGCTGCATTTATTAGATTAAAAATCCAGAAAAAAAACTGTAATATTGTGAAATATTATTTCAATGTAAATAACTTTTTCTGTGTGAATATATTTTAAAATGTAATTTATTCCTGTGATACAAAGCATCATTACTCCAGTCTTCAGCGCCACACGATCCTTTCAGAAATCATTCTAATCTGCTGATTTATTATAGAATTATCAATGTTGGAAACACAAATATATTTTTCGGAACCTGTGATTTTTTCCCCTTTTTTTCCTCCTCAGGATTCTTTGATGAATAACGAGTAAAAAAACAACATTTTTTTTTTTTTACCAAATATAGAACATTTCTAAAATGTAAATCTCTGCTGTGACGTTTTTGTTCATTTAATAGATCCTTGGTTAAAATGTCTTCATTTCTTTCAAAGAAGAAAGAATAAAAATAAATAATGTAATGAATGAAAACATTTCAAAATATATTCACACAGAAAACAGTTATTTTAAATTGAAATAATATTTAATCCAATGATTTTTAATCTAATAAATGCAGCGGTTGATGAGCAGAAGAAACCGTTAAATATCTTAGGGTTCTAAAACTTTTGAACGGTAGTGTGTATAAATAAAAGATACACATATACAGTATATATTTTGAAAATATTTACTGGGGTGTGAACCTACACTGGTCTCACGGTTCGGCTCGATTACGATTATTATGTCATCGATTCGGTTCAATACGATATCTCCATGCTTTACGATGCACTGCATACTCAGTTTTCAATTTTAATTCACATGTATATACATTTTTTTTATAAACACAAACACTCAGATATATGAACCGAAACTTTAATTTTACCTTCTCAATAAAAACACACTTCTTGAACAAATGTATAAACATTAAATTATTATTTATTAATTATATAACATAAAAATGCAACATATTTCATAAACATGCATATGTGTGCATTTAAATATACATAATAAAATACCATGCACACAAACACTTTTATTTTGGATGCGATTAACCAAGGTTAATTGTTGTCTAGCACTAGTAATTGTATTCTATTATTGCATATTAGCAGCTTTAGTGTAAGTGTTTTATTTTGATTGTATTTATTATAAACACATTTATTTAAAGCAAGGAAATACCTGGATCAAAACAGACATGAATGTGATATAATATTTGAAGTATTCCTGAATTTAACTGTGACAGGAAATTTATTTGAAGAAAACATCTCGTATAGCTGCTGCTGAAACGACCAGACAAAAAGAATAAAGATGCCAAATGAAGTAGTCTTATATTAAGCAGGGTGCTTATTTGCTTTCATTTTACAATCGTGCAATTTTTTAAACGACATTTGCTGACTAGGTTTGTGTCTCACCTCTTCTCCCACCAGATATTCAGGCTGATGTGATGTATTTGTCCAGTTCACTTTGGTGTTTGGGTCTAGCACAGCAGGACGTATTTGTCTGTTGTATAACCTGGCCTGCAAACACACACTCACAATTCACAAGCATTCACAGGAACACCTCACAATGCTGATGGTATTCTGTGTGACGCACCTGCTCTGCAGACACCGGGGTTCTTCTCACACCGTTGGACATTTTCTTGGACCAGATCACCTGGTCGACCATTTTGAGCCCATTTTGTCTCTGTTCATTACTTTCTGCTGACTACAGCGTTAGGGATCAACAGATGAGAGAAAATATACGGTTCAGAAAATATACACCACTGGTCGCTGCATATTACGGAGAGGCAGTGAAGTTACTTGCATTTAGTCCTTCTCGTAAGAGGCACTGGTCTTCGTAGCGGCGCTGGACGGGCTGTTTGTTTCTGCGGGCGATGACGTGAGGAACAGTGATGGGCAGGGTGTCTGTCGCCCGGCCCAGCCGCAGGGTCTTTGATCCCGGATGAATCACGACAATAAAGTTGGCTTGAATTTGCTGAAAGTGACGTTTCAGAGAGAAAACAAACAAAATAAAAACATGCATCGCATGTTAAATGAACGTCTTCTGAAGTGCTTCTGACAATTTATTGCATTTTTGAATTTGCTGTTCACAAGTAACTCAGTTAAAGTGAATTCAGTTACAAAAAAAAATGTCTGTGTTTTTTAAAAGAAAGGTTTCAGTAATAAACAGTCAGCAATTTAACCAAAACCAACCTTTTTTTTGTTTGATTAATGTGCACATCTACAAAAATTAGACAATATTTTAGACTGTATAACTCAGATTTAGAGAAGCAAACATTTTTTTCATACATAGGAGATGCAAAAATAGTTATTACCATCATTAAATGGACATGCAAACAAATATGTAAATCATTAAATAGAGCAGATTTCATTGTTGATGTTAAATGAATATGTAAGCAGTATTAGTGATTATTAATAAAGTCACCTCCTGTAATGGCTCTGGCACTGCAGCGGGGACTATGGGTCTCTTCACCCCGCGCTGCTCTTTCTCTCGGTCTCGTCCATTCTCCGCATCTCTGTCTGTCTGTGTCATGATGAGGAGGATGAGGAGGATGAGGAGGAGGATGTTATACTAAAAGAATTATGAATGCATTTATCAACACAGCGCTTTCTGCACGTTTATCTCTCAGTCTGCCTGAGCGGCTTTGGGTCCAGCGCCGCCGCCTACAGGCCTGGAGGAGAAAACCCGGAGCTCGACTCTTCCGAGAACACTACCGCCACCTACTGGACGCTCTCCGACTCTACTCTCAGTCCTGAGTCACCTCCGCAATTTAAGAGGCCTAGAAACACAGTCCACACCTTTATCGAGTAGATTACATGCTAATGCACATTCATAAAAAAATAAATAAAACTGTATTGCTGCTTATGAACTATTTCTTACATTGATGTAAAAACATTTTACTGCTTTGTTCTGTATTGAGGAATAGCTGAAGTAAAAACTTTAATTTGTTGGAAATGTACTCTCAGGCCATCCAAGATATCGACTTGTTTTCTTCATCAGATGTGAAAAAATTGCTATTTGTGTCCTGATTTAGTCAAGACAACTTTTTTTTCACTGGAGAAATCAATATCATGGATAAAGGGAAAAAACATCTTGGATTTGTTCATCACCAACCCCCAAAAATCTCCCAAATCTTTCCATATTTTGTGAATATACTCCTTTGTAAAAGGTTGCTTTTTAAGTTTGAGATGAATTGCTAAAAATAGGCATTTTCTTTTTGAATAAAATGTTTGTTGTGTGTCAGTGTATTCATTTTAATGATGTTTTAGTTTTTATTATTAGCAGTTTGGCCAAGGTATGTTGTTTATAAATGCGCTAAATAAATATGTTTGCTTGCTTGCTTTTCTCTGTTAAGCTTAAAATGCTTTTTTATAAGATAATAGTTTAAATTAAAATCGCCTGTACGATCAGGACAAACTAAAACTGAGATTTTGAGCCTCAAAAACACTGAAGTGAGTGAATGAGCAAAAATTACCCCCAGAACACGTGCCTTCAAAGAAGCTGTTTTATATATATATATATACATATAGTCAGGACAGAACAGAGGATTGTCATAACTTACTTTATTGATGCAAAGTGTTCATACAACATCCACTACAACATTACTTTCGGAAGATATTACTAAAAAAATACAGAGAAGTTATGTGTGTGTGTGTGTGTGAGAGAGAGTGTGTGTGTGTGTGTGTGTGTTTGTGTGTGTGTTTGTGTGAGAGTGTGTGTGTGTGTGTGTGTGTGTGTGAGAGTGTGTGTGTGTGTGTGTGAGAGTGTGTGTGTGTGTGTGTGAGTGTGTGTGTGAGAGAGTGTGTGTGTGTGTGTGTGTGTGTGTGTGAGTGTGTGTGTGAGAGAGTGTGTGTGTGTGTGTGTGTGTGTGTGTGTGTGTGTGTGTGAGAAGACAGCTAGTCATCACAGGCAACCCGCGAGCTAAAGATGAAGTCATACTGTGCTCTATTCGCTCATTTTCATTCATATGGGGACAAATATGGCAAACGTCCAGCGGATATTTTCCCACAGGGACCTGATGGAGTGGAATAGTGAAATATAACACAGAATCGGCCTTTGAAGTGAATGTTGCGCATATTCGCTTAGCCTAGTTTGAATTGCACAGTAGCTGCGTAATTCATTTCGCAATTTGTGCGCGATATAAATTCTGACAGGTTACCGAGACCATTAATCAAATTGAAAAGACAATCTAAATTGCTCCCACCTCTCTACCCTAAAATATCACCTGCTGGTAATAAAAGACATCGTCATAGCAACAAGAAGAGCAGTGTTTCGCGACGGTGAGCTGGAGAATCGAGAAGTGTGTCATCGGCCGGTGCTCAAAGACTAAGAGGCTAACAACCACTTTAGCTCCTGCCAGAAGATTTTGGAAGAGGTGTGGGTTGCTGTGGACTCTTAATTAGTGCGAGGTAATGTCGCTGAGAGGAAGAGAAACCGTTCAAACGACTGTTCTGGGTTCAAAACTCTGTAGACAGTGACACCATAGATTACCTCAGAAAAAAAAACACCAACGATTTGCTCCTCAGATGGTTAAACAAAAAATACTTATGTTAATTTCCAAGAGTTTAAACTTTAAAAAGCTTACGTTGCTGACACAACTCGTTTTTAACGTGTATTATCAAAGCTTCCGCTAACAAAAATAGTCCATTGTACTAAACAATAGGTCTAGTAACAAGACGAACGCTGTAATGTCATATTAACGTAATAATACTGAGTCCTCTATTGATAATCAGTCCGCTTGAGCCATTTTCAGTTTGATTATAAACTGAGAGAAGTCTTGAAAACAAGACTTCTTTGTTTTTCAGATACTTATACTGTATTTTTAATCATTTTAAAGTTTAACAGCGTAATTTATTATGAAAATCTATTTTGGCAGAAATTTCCATCAATCAGAGTGACGCCAGCAATTCACACTAAATGAGAAAATGTTTTGCTTCAAATAAGTTTGTAACATGATTCACCTAGTAGCTGGCTGGTTTAATTCATGGTTTATAATGTTTTAAGGGAGACTTTTACACATATAAACCTTTGGAAAAAATACGTATGGAACCAACAATGGAAATTATAAATAAAAAAAATAATGAAGAGATCCACACAGAAAGAGTTTTCCAAATTTTGATGTTTTTTATTGATGATCACCAGGGTGGTTCCCTTTACAGTAAATCAGCAGAAATCTACTTTTGCATTGAGCTTTTAAAGACAGAATGTTGAATATTGCACTAAAGAAGAAGAGAACTAAGATTCATACAGCGCCAAAGAACGAGGAAATATCACAGCATCTTCTTGACAACATCTTAGGGCAAACAGAAGCCAAGCCCAATAATATATGCATATTTCAGTACCATAAAGACAATTAGCTTCAAATATATCTTCTTAAAATAGTTTAATTCTGATTATTAAACGATTACATTCAGGAGTATAACTAATAAGGTCACATGCAAAGATGGATACGTATACATGACATATGGCCAAATGAATCCATCACATGATGATGCATTTGATGTAGAATGAAACTGAACTAATAGAGATTCGTAGAGGTACTTTAAGCAGTCTCTCTTTTTTTTACCATTAGGAAATTAGAATTACAATGACAATAGAGCTTTCTTAAAAGAAAGCGTTTCACATAAATGACCACGTCAGCTATTTTGATTTATGTACAGGTTACGCCTTTTGATTTGTGTTTTGACTTTTTTTTTAAGTGTAAAGGAGGAAACCTCCCATTTATAGAGTATTCCGTTTTCAGTATGGTAGTTGTGAAACAGCCCTCTGCAAACCAAAGTTCTTGAATCTTATTTTCAAGAGAGTTATGTATCTGTACTAAAATCAGCAACAGCTGAACATGTAATATTTTGTCATGAGTCACTCACGATGCTAACCAGTTCTTTCTGTGACCCATTTTCTGAGGTTCACTGTTCCGTGTGCATATTTTGCTAGTTCTTTGTTCAAGCAGCATCCAGCAAAGCAACTTTTACATTCAAAATATATTATTTCAAGTTAGTGCATTCATCTTTAACACAAAACTAATTTTGTGTAAAGAAATCACAGCTAATCAACAAGACCATATAGTACTTGTTACTAAGGCCAGGTATTTGAAATAAAACATGTTTCCAAATATGAAAATATATCCACACCATACAGCCCATTTTAACCATCCTTCTATCGAAAAAATAAAAGAATTTGGTCTCAGTGTGGGGTTGCGTACACCGGTGTGATTTTGCGAATAATTGTGCATCTACTGTAACCAATAAACTAGTGTGATCTTCAAGGTTTTTTGAGGCCCTAGGCTTTGACCTCCACTTTTAACCTGTGCGTTCTCAGCAACTAAGAGTACACAAAGATCCCGTTACTTTGACCGTCTCAAAGACAACTTCTCTGAGAGAACATAAAACTAGATTACAATAACACAAAAGTAAATCTGCAATACTTAATACTGACTTTACATTCAAGAAAAATAATAATAAGATGGACTAAAAAACTCACTGTGAAAATACTGGATTAGATTTAGGGGTGCTGTGTTTCAGAACTTGTCTTCCAATGATGGCACTGCTGCCTTTGAAAGCAAAGGTTCTTTCAAGGACCAAACAAAATGTGCATTTCCCAAAGAGGCCTTGATGTTTTTGCTTTTTTAAGATCCTGTACACAATGCAACTATAAAATTTATAGCCATTGTCAAATCAAGCAAGTGACAGATTGTGAATTTGTTTTTCTTGCCTCCAGTGCAAACAAAAACATGAATTGTTTGCTAGTTTTGTAAATTATATAATTTCAGGTTAGGTTAAATTCATATTATTACTATTTGTAAGAATATAAACCATGAAAATAGCAATTAATGTATTAATACTAGCAACAAAAAACTTAAACCGTTCCTGTCATAGTACTACTAAAGAGTATTTGTTCTCTATAACAGACAACCATTCAATTTAATTTAGTTAATAACTAGCTAAAATAGTTCTTGTCCACCAAAAAACATATGTTGATCAGTCATTTTAATAGAATGTATTTTCGAATTAATTAAAATGTTACTTATTTACATTATGATGCTTATCTACCAAACTCATTTTAGAAAAGTGCAATCGTACGTGGTGTAACATAATATAATTATAAACGCCTGTTGTTTTTCAGTCAATTTAACGTTTAATAGCATAAACCTAAAAAGTAAGGCTATAAATAATTGCTAACTTCAGTTAATCCAAAATAAATGTTTGACATTGTTGCGTATATGTAAGTATGTAATAACTCAGCATTCTCTTTGTCAAACAACACACAAAAGGCACATGAGGGTAAACCTCACTGTCTGCTCTCACAGCAACCATGAAACAAATAATAACATTTTATTAGTCTCTACTGCTACATTTTGATAAATAGTGTAATTTCCACCAGTTTCCTTTCAAAGAAGTTAAACCTAAAGTGCTCGTGAGCTAGAAAATCTCAGCTTGGGAAAAAAAAAATCAGGTCAAGTATATCAACAACACAAACAAAACATTCAGCATGTCACAAGTCTGAATCCTCACAACAGAGCATAATGTAATTGGCTTCTCTACTGGTGGTCTGCTCACTTATTGGTCAGATGGTATTTAAGCTGCTTCTTATTAGTTTGCTTGTAAAGAGATCTGGACCCCAACAGATCCCCAAAACGGATCACTTTATTAAGTTTACTTAAAAGCTAGTGAGCAGCATGCTTTAGTACAGTACTTGCAATACTGAAGAAAAAAAACACACAAAACTTAGCCTTTTGCCATCTATAATCACATGTCACATGATCATATTATAGCCTAGTCACCCAAAATCTGTCATATCAGTGGGTTAGTAGTTTGTAAAGATGCCATCTGCTTTGCTTTACTCTTAAAACCTTCACTACTGTCACATTATTGAGCTAAACCTGCTGGACTGCTTAGATGTTTGAATAGAGAATGATCCATCTTTGTCACAAATCTCAGATTTTGTTTGATATCAGCATTTGAAAGAATTGAGATTTGGCACAAATCCTCTTTGGAGTAGCAATTTAGAATTATTTCTTTCTTCACTCATCTGCTGGTATGTGATCTCATGGGGAGACTTGTCTAGCCTCATTGTAACCATAGCTCACAAGACCGCTACTCTGAACTTTTTTTTTCGAGTCTGTTCTCAGAGGTTGTTTGCTCTAAGGCCTTGTGTGACCTTATGTTTAAAGTATGTTCTCCCAGGCAACTGTGTCTATATGTGGTATGTCTGCTAAAATTGATGATAAAGGATGTGAAACATTAATCAGATGATGCATAAACCAATTCACAGAGGGCTTTTTTGTGCTTCAAATTACAGTTAGGATTAAATCTTGGTCTCTAAGACAAGTTAAAGAATGTGATAAAACTCAATTTGCAATGCAACTTTAGCCTACTTGAACATTATATTGTTATTTCATAGCAGCTAGCTAGTGAACATTCAGTTTTCTGCCAAAGCCTTGCAGATGCAATCAAAAATGTACAATAGATTCAGGACCAAAGCTTATAATAAAGTCCTTTGACAGCACTAGGATTTTGTTGAATTTTTGAGGATTAGATTACAAACTATAAATGACAGAGGGTGGAAGGCTGTGGGTGGAGCAACCCATCTAAACCTAAAAGATTAGAAATGAATGAGGAATGAATGGAAAGCTCTAAATAGAAAACCCAATTCAAAATTCTATTTTGCAGGCTGGGAAAGATTCGTCCTGCATGACCACTGTGCTGCTGCTGGCCAAGACCATTATATTCAGGTCCTGCTGTTTCTCATGGGTCTGCTGATACCAGTCTCGAGTTACCTCAGTGTCATGTGTAGGGATTAAAGTGACCTAGATGAGAAGAAGATGGTCAGATTAGCTATGAATTGCAGTTTTTGCTTTCAAGTAAGACCTTAGGACAGGGGTTTTCAATCCTTACGTTAAATAATAAAATAGTTTTAAATAGTTTCTTTTTTTTTGCATACTTTCTAGTACCCCCTTGTGCCCCTAGACACCAGTTTGAAAGCCCAACAAACATACAGACTCGTCCATAAATTTCATTTTCGAGTAAAGTGAAATAATACCTGTAGATTGGTGCCCCATTGTGCTTTCCCTTCTAGAAGTGCATCTAGAACTGCACGGCTGGGTTCACCACTTCCTGGGTCATTTCCACTGACGACATAATATGCTGCTCGCACTCGCTTGAAGAATTCTTGATCAACATTTTTAGCACTGCAGTGGTTGGGAATGTAAGCTAGATCGACATAGATGGGTGGTCCAGGTGGAGTCCCAGCACTGGATTTCAGGTTAGAGCCTAAAAGAATATATCATTGGTTATTTGCATGGGTGGTTTAACGAAGAACCATTGCTGTACAGTTGATATATCTGTCTGGCTTTTACTAATATTTCTTCCGTATTATGGTTGATTGCCAATCAATGTACAACAGCATAAAAAAATCTGTACTAGTTTGTCTAAATAAATTAAAAAACTTAATTCAAAAGCACTAAAAATCAGTTGTCAAATGCTAGAAGTTAATTTAGGTGTCACAACAAATTGGATGTTCATTTTTAGCAAAGATTAAATAAGAGTTTTTGAAAAGTTTATTTAAGTGAGTGTTACATGACAGTGGAGATAATCTAAATGTAAATATCCACCTTTTCTTCAATGTGGAAGAAAGCCTATGGGCAAGACTTTCTGTTCATTAGCCGCTATAGGGAAATAACGAGAAGAATAACAACGTGCAGTAAACGGTAAAACTGTGTTCATGATTAAAGGGTTAGTTCACTCAAAAATGAAAATTCTGTAATTAATTACTCACCCTTGTGTAGTTCCAAACCCATAAGACCTGTGTTCATCTTCGTAATACAAATTAAGATATTTTTGATGATATAAGAGAACCATTTTTTGAGTTGTGTTGCTGTCTATGGGGGGTCAGATGGCTCTCTGATATCATAAAAAAAAATCTTATTTTGTGTTTGGAATGACATGAGGGTGTAATTAATGACAAAATGTTCATTTTTTGGAGAACTAAATCTTTAAGATAAAGTTGTGTTCAAAATAATAGCAATTTTTATAAAACGTGAGTTAAGCTCAAAATCCTTATATTACTTTTTATTTCCATTCATGGGGAACACTGCACATTATATTTTACATCAAAACATGAAGACAATATTTTAATTACTTAAATAAAGGAAAAAATTATATTGGGCTGTTCAAAAAAATAGCAGTGTCTGCATTTTCATTACAAACTCAAATATTTGCACAATAAACTGAAAAAAAAACCATTAAGATTTAGCATTCCTGTGAATCACTAAACTAATATTTTTGAGAACTGCTTGTCGAGAACTGGAGTTGACAAACTTCTGGCACCTGTAAACGGGTATTCCAGCCTAGGACGATTCTTTCACAGTTCCTCTGCATTTCTTGGTTTTGCCACAGAAACAGCATTTTTGATGTCACCCCACAAATTTTCTATTGGATTAAGGTCCGGGGATTGGGCTGGCATAACCTTAATTTTGTTGGTCTGGAACCAAGTTGCTGCTCGCTTACTGGTGTGTTTGGGGTTGTAGTCTTGTTGAAACACCCATTTCAAAGGCATTTCCTCTTCAGCATATTTTGTATTTTGATATAAGCCAATTGAACCATGATCCCTGGTATGCGATAAATAGGCCCAACACCATAGTAAGAGAAAGAGCCCCATATCATGATGCTTGCACCACCATGCTTCAGGGTCTTCAGAGTGTACTGTGGCTTGAATTCAGTGTTTGGGGGTCATCTGACAAACTGTCTATGGCCCTTGGACCCAAAAAGAACAAATCTAACTTTCATCAGTCTACAAAATGTTTCTCCATTTCTCTTTAGACCAGTCAATATTCTTTGGCAAACTGTATCCTCTTCAGCACATTTTTTTTTTTAACTGTGGGACTTTGCGGGGGCTTCATGCCAATAGATTAGCCTCACACAAGTGTCTTCTAACTGTCACAGTACTCACAGGTAATTTCAGAACATCTCTGATCTCCCTGGAGCTGATCATTGGCTGAGTCTTTGTCATTCTGGCTATTGTTCGATCCATTCTAATGGTAGTCTTCCATTTTCTTCCACGCCTCTCGTTTGGCTTTCCATTTTAAAGCATTGGAGATCATTTTAGCTGAGCAGCCTGTAATTTTCTGCACTTCTTTATATGTTTTCCCCTCTCTAATCAACATTTTAATTAAAGCACACTGTTCTTCTGAACAATGTCTGGCACAAGCCATCTTTTTCAGAGAGAATTGCATGTATAACATTTGCTGGCTTCATCCTTAAATAAGAGCCACCTGAATGACACCTGTTTCTTCACATAATGAATGACCTCACAGATTGAAGTCCACACTGCTATAATTTTGAACACGCCCCTTTGACTTAATTATTCAATTACACAGATTTAGGAGCATTCATATCATTAATGTTGGGTCTGTTGTTTCTCTGACTACTACACCTACTTGTAAATTATTTGCCATGTAATAATATGATTTACACCAAAAACAGTGATTGATCTGATTATTCATGTTGGACTGCTATTATTTTGAACACAACTGTTATACATTAAAATAATATGGCAAGACACACTACTTTTCGTTTTGGTTTTGTACAGCTAAAAATAGCTGGACACGGAAGCTAGACCCAAAAAAATTACAAATGTCCACATTCATTTTTACAGGAAGAAAAAGGTGGATAGGTATATTAACATGCACAGTTAAATATCTTAATATTAACTGTTAAATTATTAAAATCTCTAACATTACTCGATAACCGATATGGTTACAAATGTGTCATACATGTTTGTACCTGCATTACTCTTAACGCCATTGACCAATCCTCGTCCTGGGCTGTAGATGTCTCCCCTGGATCCCTGTGTCTCAGACATTTTGGACAAACGAAAAGTCTTCTCTGAATCTTTTCTTTTAAGATCATGAGGTGAGGAGTCTTTTGAAGTCCGCTTCACAGGGGTAGTAGATCTCCTGCTTTTTGTATCTCCTTTACGTGCCGGCGATGCAGACTTTCCTAGTGTCTTCCTCAAGCCTCTATTTGTTTTTAGGTCTTTCTTCATTGGTCGTTCAGTGTGGGTCTGGCCATTAAGAAGGGCCTCTGGGTCCACCATGCACACATCAGGGTGTGGAGAGTGAGGAAGAGGGTCTTTCATTGGAATAGGCGGGGGATCGTGACTCCTCGGGGAGGAGGAATGATGACTTCCTCCACTGCCGCCAGCTGCAGACATTTTGTCCACAGGTAGATGTTCTGCATCTTCATCAGAATCAAGGTTCCCTTCTGCTGTAATTGAAGGACATTCCTCAGTCTCTGGAGGAACATCTGAGTCAGACTGAGATGGTAGGGACTCGCTCAGAGATGTAGGAGGAGTTTCCTCCCCTGCTAGCATAATACCATGCCCAGTCAATGTACCACTCTGGATGCTGTGTGATCCCTCCTTACCATCTTCATTGCGACTATGGGAATGACGATGTTGCTGCTTGTGAGATCTCCTTTTGACAGAGTGCTGCTCATGCTCATCATCATCATCCCTTGAATGATCGCTTCTAGCATCTTCCTCTCCTTCCTCACTCGATAGATCCTGTGGGCTTGGATTAATAAAGGATGGAGAGATATCTCCTTTGCGGTGTTTGAAGAGCGAAGGTGAATGTGAGGACATGGCCTCCATACCAAGATCAGAGGGTCGAGTGAATTCCTCATCTGACTTTTTGGAGACCTCAGGACAACAAGCCTGTGCTCCTGATAGTGGAGTTGGTGGACGTTCTTTTGAATCGTACTTCACATCTTCCTCTTCATCCCCCTTTGCCTCCTTTATATCCTCATAAACATCTTCTCCATAGCCAGGTGGAGCCTTTAGACATACAACATCTTCATGCTGCATTGTGGGCGCAAAGGCACCATGCTGGCTCGACTCAACTATATCTGTTTTTTTGCTGTCTTTTTCCATCATCTTTTCTTCTGTTTGCTCTTTCTTCCCTTCCATTTTTTCTTTATGTTCCTTTTCTGCAATTGTTTCAGTTTGTTCTACCTCTTTCTTTACTTTTGCCTGCTCCACTTTCTCTTCACGATCGCTCTGCTGCTCTGACTTCTTGCCATCATCTAGGCTCTCTCCCATCTTTTGTGACTTCACTTCAACCATCTTTTCAGGTTGTATCTGTTCTTCCTCCATTGCTTTATGTTTTACTCCTCCTTTCCCATCTGTCTCATGCTCCTCTTCATATTCCATTTTGCTAACTTTTACTTCTTTCATTTCAACCCCCTCCTGTACTTTTTCAGGCAAGTCTTTAATTTCCTCTGACTTCTCTGCACCTTCTTGCTTCATACTTTGTTCACTTTGTGTGATAGTACTGAGAGACCCACATGTTGTGACTGGGTCCTTCTGAGAACTTGTAATTTCTGTTGGTCCATCTATGGTTAGTAGATCAAATGTATGTAATATTGTGGTTGAGGGTTTTACATCAGCATGTTGCTCTGGCAAAGATGCTGTACTTGATTTTTCAGCAGCTGAAGATCTTTCACATTCAATTCTACAGGGTAAGGTTCCTTCCTCAAAACTGCTTTTATCCTCAGGCTCATCATCAGAGGATTTTTCCTGCAACTGTTTGTCTGTGGAGTCAGCCTTCTCCAAAGGTGCAATGTCAAACTTAAGAGATGTCGCAGATGCCACCTCAACTGGGTGAGTTGCATGCTCAGAAGTTGCCGATTCAGGTGATTCTGAGGAATGTGGCTCTGTTACATTTTTATAAAGAGAGACATGATCTCTGTCAGATTTAATGCTTGACATATCCTCCTCTGACTTTTCCTCTGCTGATGACGTTTGATCTTGAAGAAACGATTTGGATTCCTCCAAGGGACTGAGAGGAGAAAACCTGGCAAGACTAGATATTGATTCAGCTGTAGTTGTGGCAGGTGTCGTACGGTCTGTGACTTCCATGTATTCATCTTTTTTTAAATATGGTAAATCCATAATGGGCGACTCTTCCTCTTTTAGCGATGAGTACTCGTATGATATACTGTCTCCATCTGATCGTAGTTGGACACTAGGAATATTAATCAATGTTTCTAGGCCTTCTCCAAGGTGTTGACCAGTTGAATATGAGGCAGACGTTGAGGAAGAGTAACTAAACGATGAAGATGATGAGTAAGTTGCATCAGACATGGCTGATTGAGCAGAAGCTTGGGATTCAGTCAATTCAGGCTTTTTATCAGATGTTTTCTGTGGTTCTTGTTTGTCATCGCTGGGTTTTGGTATGTCACATTGGGTTGAACAAGTATCTTTTTTCTTGGACTGTTCTTCCTCATTGCTTACTACATCCTTGTGCTCTGCAAGTTCTGATAAAGGCTCTGTTATGGGGGACTTTTTTGGGGATGAATCAACAGCTGTATCTGTCTGCAGATCTTCTGCAGATCCTCCAGATGCTAAAGAACCAATAGCAGCATCTTGGTTTTTTTCAAGTGGTTTAGATGTAGTTACGGTCTCAAATGCTACTTTGGTCTCTTTTTCAGACATCTCTCTGGCACCCTTTTCAATATCCAAGTCACTTGCATCTTCCTCTTCCTCCTCCTCATAGTCATCCTCCTCTTCTGCAAATATTTTTTGGCTTCTCACCAAGCCTTCTTCTGTCTCTGCACTCACAATCTGTGACTTGCTGGAAATAGAATCTGTTTTTCCAGAGCACTCAAGGGCAAGAACATTGTCATCGACTTTCATGGACTGTCCTGAAGAACCAGGAGCGGCAGTGCTGGGATCTTCAGGTGATAACCTGGCAGGAAGCATGTCCTTTTCAGGTGGTGAGTATCGACCAGAAGAAAATGGGTCACTTTGGCTTTCAGCTGAATCCAGTTTATTTTTATCTTTGTTACCTTCACTTGAAATTGGACTGTCCATTTTTTTGTCATCGGCAGCAGATGGTGATGAAGTTGTTATGCTCTGAAAACTTTTATCTTGAGATGATGTAAGAAGCCATTGTGGAGAGGAAGCTTCAATAAGATGGGTTTTAGCCTTGCCCTGGTCCTCTGAATGAGGTGTTGCCAATGTTTCTTCTGTTTTATGATCTTTCTCTTGTGTCTCAATAGCAGATGTAGCAGATGTACATGGCTCTTTATCTGGCAATTTAACATGACTTCCAGCATCTGTTCCTTGAATAGGAGAATGTGTGTCCTCTTTCTCCTTCTCCTTCTCTTCTCTCTCCAATTTCTCAGATTTTTCTTGCAAATCACTAGAGACAAAGCTTGAACCGGTTGCCAAAGTGGCTTTGCTGTCACATGTAAGACTATTGTCAACAAAAAGATCTGGTCTCTCTTCTCTAACCAGTTCTTCTTGGTATCGCTCCTTGTTGTCTTGCTCTAAGTAGGCACTGTGGCTGCTGTGAATACTTGGTGATGTCTGGTAATCAACCTTGCTGAAAGACACTGGCTCTTCATCACTTTGTTCCTCTACTGAACAAGTAGCTCCAAGCAAAGTGTCTTGACTTGTTTTTCTGTTGAAATCTAAATCTCTATCCAGACTAGGATACTGTTCCTCTTCCTCTCTTCCTTTCTCAGTGTCTTTTGAAACAGGCTTTTCATATGGTTCATATTTAGATGCTTCATAGCTTTCTTTTTCCACTTCATAAGTCATCTTGTCATCAGATTTAATTTTTTCACTATCAGACTTTTCAGCACATTTCTCATCAGCACTGCCAGTCTTTTGAAAGTCAGAAAGTGACTCTAACCCTGGAGAGGCAATCTCTCGTTCTCCTTCCCTTTCCCTTTCAGCCTCTTTCTCAAATTGTACACCTTCCTTTGAAGTGAACAATGTTTTGTGTTGGTCATCCCCAACACTTGCCTGACTGTCTGAGCTGGGCAGTGTAATACTTGTTGGTTTGCTCTCAGTTAGAGTCTCAGAGACAATTATTGTATCTGTAGTAGAAGGTGTAAGTGATGTGGTATCCACTTTACACTCCTTCTCTGGTTGAGGTGATGTTAAACTGAAATCTCTAGTCAAATCTTTTTCTTCTGAATGGGCCACAGTTTCCTCTTTTTTCATACTTGTCTCAGGTGGTTGTGGAGAACTGCTTGCCTTTGGTTCTTCATGCTTCCAAGGTTCCACTGATAATGGTCTTGAACCAGCTCCTCCCATACAAACAGCATCTCCTTCATCCTCTTCAGTACTTTCATCTTCATCTGAAAATTTGGTTGGAAATGTAGTTTCAAAGGTTGACTTGGTGTCTTTTGTTTTCTCCACATTTGAGGTGGCTTCTTCAATGAATTTTTCTTTATAATCTAAATTTAATTTGAATCCAATATCTGAAGATGGGAACATGTCTTTTTCATGTAATGATGTATCTTGTTTGATATCTCCTTCAGGTTCATCTTTCAATTCCACTTTTTCTTTACAACTGAGATCTGAGGTTTCAAGCACTTGTTCTGAAGATTTCTGTTTGGCTCCCAAGTCCATTTTGCGGTCTAATTCATCTGACAGCAATTTTGATGCGTCTTCTTTCAGTAATTTCTCCTCAGACTCTTTGCTTACTTCCAAATCAGTTGTTTTATCTCCTGCAATGGGAAGATCTGTTTTCTTCAGTGTGTCTAAAGTATCTTGTTCTGATTTAGAATCCATAGTTTTTGATTCTGTTGGAATCTGTTCTGGCTTTTCTTCCGCAGATATTGCCTTAATTTCTTGTTTTGTGTCAGATGGCACAACTGTCACCATGCTTGGTTGAGGTTCTTCAGTTTTAATCTCTTCAGTGTGTTTTTTTTCATACTGTTGGTCAATTTTAGGAGCAGCACTATCAGATACTGATTGATCTGTAGATATCTGAAGTTGCGTATCCTCCACACACTTATCTTTAGATTCATGTGGTTTTGGGGAAATGTCTTCAAACTCAACTGGTTGTTCAGATTTGACATATATGCCTTTGCTTATTTCATCCTCTTTAGCTTGCACATCCTTTTTCTCTGGTGTTATTGTCTGGGGTCCACTCTTCACTTCAGAATCTAAATCAGACTTTTCATAAGTCTGACATTCTGTAGACTCTTCATCTGGTTTGCTAGTTAGCTTTACAAACTCTTTGTTTTTCTGGTCCTGATCATCTTTAGAGGACAAATCAAATTTCTCAGATTCAGACAGCAAAACTTGACCTTGGCTCAATTCTGGTTGTTTATCTTTAGGTTCCTGGTCTAATGTTGGTAAGGAATCCATTTTGTCTGAAATGGAAATTTGTGTTTTGGATTTAGCATCCTCTACAGTTTCCATATCTTGGCTAGTTTTGTCTGTGTCCTGTGAAATGATGGAATGTGTTATTTGAGGCTCTTCTTTGTGTAATACATCTGCTTTTTCTAAATGTTGTGTGGTTTGAGTTTCTTCCAATAGCTTCTCCTTTAAGTCTTCATCTTGTTTACTAGTAATTTCAGTCTCACTTGGACTTGCCTCTAATATATGAGGTTTCATCTCTTGTGCTGACATCCCTTTAGATTCTTGATCATCTTTAGGAGATATATCCTTCTCTATAATGGACACTTCTACATGCATCTCTGTAGACTGAACATCTGGTTTTGAGAGGGAAATTTGCTCTGGCGTCACAGATTTGACTTTCTCTACATTTGTATCTCTAGAGTCTTCATGTTCTTTGGCAGCTGAACTCATTTTCTCATATGTCAGTCCAGCCTCACTTTTACTTTCTACCTTTTCCTCATCTTTCAGTGTAACATTTGTTTTTCCATTTAACTCTTGTATTTGACATTTGAGGCCATCTGTGTTCTCCTTAAATGGGCTTATACAGACATATGAATCAGTTTCCTCCAAAGCCACCTGTTCAGGTGTAATATCAGTTGATTCAGATTTCTGTTCATATGTTTTTTCCGGTTTAGTTTTCACATCTGTCTCTACAGTGTCTTGTGTCTCAATATATGGTTTGGCTACTTCATGAGATGTTGATGTTTCTGCTTTGATTTCTTGGTTTTCTATGGACTGACTAGATATATCAGTCAGATCTTTCTCTTTGGGTTCCTTGTCCAATTTAGAAGATATTTTGTCTTTCTCTGACTGAATTTCTTCTTCTTTTTCCTGTTTGTCTGCTTCAGAACTTTCTAGAACTGCTGAAAAACTCTTTTCTTGAAAACCGTCTTCATTTCCATTTTTCTTGTCTAATTCCTCTTTAGAGGGTAAAGCCTTTTCTGGTTCTGATATTACATCACCTTTATCTGTAACCTCTGCATGCTTCAATAATTGTTCTTCCTCCTTATGTTTCCCTTCAGTATCATCTCTCTCACCCTCTTTTTCTTTCTCCTTCTCTCTTTTCTCTTCTTTGTCTGTTGACGATTTTAAATCACAAGTTTCTTCAACGTCATGACCATCAGATAATTTGGTATCTTTATCCTCAAGAATTACAGCCTCGCTGCTCTCTTTTAAGTCCTCTTCATCTCTGCCCTTCTTTTCAACACTTGGATCAGGCATTACCTTTGTATCACTTATTTCTTTTGATGGTAGAACTGGTAGACTTTCTTTTTTAGCTGATAAGTCATCAACGAGTGGGGATGGTGCAGAGGTTGCTTCCTGGATTCTCTCCTTTACTTCTTCCTCTGCTTGTGGTATTTCTTTCTCATCTAAAATACCAGTTTTTTGTTTTATAATCTCCTTTTCAGATTCAATTTCAGTGGGGCTAACTGGCACTCCTGGTTCTTGATGAGTCTCTTTAAGGAGAACTTTCTCCTTCCCTTCAACAGGTGACATTCTGAGGGGAGAGTGAGATGCACTAGGTGGTCCAGAATGTGTAGGGGAAGCCATTTTTACTGTGCTGTCATCAGGGCTAATGCATCGGTCTTCCACATCTGGAAAAACACTAGCTTCAGTAACAGGAGGCTTAGAAACACTGTGTGATGGGGAAGAGAGTATTGTTTGTACTTCAAAAGATGAATCTTCCTTGGAAGGTGATACTGATGCCTTCTCCATCTGAGGTGGTGAGGATTTGTCATCAGAAGTATCAGGAACTAAAGGCACCTTTAGACTTTTGGGTTTGTCTATTTCTTTCTCCTTGTATTCAAGTTTATCAGGTGAGGCATATGCTTCTTGTAACTTTCCAAGTGAAATGTCAGCATTTGGTGTTTGATCCTCATAGTCATCATCCTCTTCATCACCGTAATGGACAGCCATCTCAATTCCCTCGGTTTTGCCTTCTAAAGGAAGTGGTGGAGATTCCTCAGAGGGAGATGATTTGAAACACTTGTCTTCCTCTATGGAGGATGTTGGTGAGATGGTTCCAGCTGAATGTAAGTAGTCTTTTCCTTGGGTGGCCTCAGTCTGGGTAACTGGTTGAACGGTATCCAAGACAAGGGAACTTTTTCCAGTGTCTTCAGTCTGAGGTGCTGTGACAGATGCAATTGACTGATCTTCTGCAACTGAAGTTGGTAAAGAAGACAGTTTGTCATACTCTGTTATAGACGTTGCTGAAGAAACATGTTCTTCTTCAGCTAGTGGTGCTGCAAGTATGCTGGTGTAGATGGAAATAGGTGGCTCCTGTGCTCCAATCAATACTTTGCATGCTCCGTTTCCCATTGCAGCAGCTTGCATTTCTCTCATTCCATGGATGGCATCAAAGGAGCCTGGTTGATCTGGAACCGAGACATCATAGCTACCAACCTCATATTGAAGGTGTGGTATCCTGTCCTCTGCTTCTTCATGGATCTCCTCATCTGAGATGGTCTGTTCAGTCTCAGAGTAACCAGGAATGGTTTCATCCTGAATGTATGATAAGTTTTCTGCTGCTGCAGCTCCTTGGGCTGTAGAAGTAATGCCAGCTGTAACACCTCCAACATTTGACAAGTATGCATCCTCTTCTTCTTTGACTTTCTCAGCAGAGAAATCCTTTATTTCTTCATCTGCAATGGCATCCAAGTCCTCTGCCTCCTCTAGCTCAGCTTTTTCAATCACATCCTCTTCTTCAAACTGCTCCTCTTCAGCGTCAGTCTTTCTTTCCTCTACTTGTTTTTGCTTCTCCATTTCCTCAACTTCATGTTTTCTGTCCACACCCTCTAAATCTTTGGTTTCCTTTGTTGCCCCTTCATCCTCTTCATCTCCTATTCCCACGTCTTCCTCCTCCTCCTCCTCTGTCTTCTTCTTAACAGGCTGTATCTCAACCTCCTCCTCATCTTCATCTTCAATTGCAGCACCCTCATCCTCAAATTTCTCTAATTCTGATGTTTGGGTCTCATCCAGCTGTTCTTTCACTTTTGCTGATGGCACTTCTTGAATTTCTGCTGATGGTGCTGCTTCTTTTTCTTTTTTTTGTTCCACAATATCGGTTTCTGTAACATGATCTTGTTTTTGCTCCTCTGCAACATTTGAAGTTTCATTGTCTCTTTCAGCTGGTAATTCAGAGACCATAAGGACACTTTTAGGAGCTTCAGACTGATCTGTAGTTTCAGTGAGTCTCATTTCAGCAAAGACTTTTGTTAAATCCTCTGGAGTAGATGGAACAGATATTACTTCTCCTGTCCCTTTTTCTGGTTTCTTAGGCTCACTCTTCTCAACCACGGGTTTGGCTGCAATCTCTGCACTCTCTACCTTGGCAGCTGTAGGTTTGCTCTTAACTGTTTTAGGTTTCCCTTGGGTTTTGGCCTTGTGGAGGGTCTTTCTGACCTCTGGTGTAAAAGGTTTCAGGTCAGGTTTAGTTATTTTTCTTAGTTCAGGTTTTGAAGTGTCCTTGGTTTTAAACTTTTTCTCATCTTTTTTCACTGAATCATCTTTTTTAATTTCACGTTTTTCTTTTTTGACTTCCCTCTTTTCTTTGTCTTTCTTTTCATCCATTTTAGACAACCTTTCCTTGGGGTGTTTTTTCAGTGGTTTCTCTTTCAACATTTTTTTCTTTTCTGTCACATCTGCTTTTGGTTTCAGTGGCTTGGTGAGCTTCTTTTCTTCTTTTTTTTCAGTCTTGTTCTCATTGACAGAGTCACTTTTTATGTCAACAAAGGAGACATCCTCATGCTCATCAGTTTCTTTCTTAAAAGGCTTAGCTGGTGCTTGGGTCTTGGGAGATGATTTAAGACTTTCTTTGCTGTCAGTTCTTTGCTTTAGCTTTGTTTGTTTTACTGCTGAAGGTGAAACGCCAGAATTTATGTCTTTTTGGGTGGCTACTGGATACCGCAAGAAATCAAGGTGCTTCAACTTTTCAAGCCCTTCAAGGATTTTGTTTTGTGGTGCATTTCCTGGAAATAACACTCTGATAATTTTTTCTGTAGGGTTGGCAGGGAGCCAGACAACAAGAGCAGTAATAGATGTCAAATACGGTACAGATATTTCTCCCTCTTTTCCATTGGGAAGTACTATCCCTGTCTTGGCCTTGCTGTTACCTGCCCACTTCTGCATGAGGAACTGCATTTCCTTACTGTCTTTCACAGGGTTCAGGACAAACATGTCTAACCTGCCCACACCCATCTTGTGAAAAAGAGTGATGGGCTCAATGGTATTACTAACCACTCGAAAAAGAGGCTCAGGCTTAATTCCAAGCTTGTTGAGGTATTGCAGTGTAAGAGAGGCTTCCTCAATGCTTCGCTTGACTTTCAAATTCGATTCTGATGTGCGAAGCTTCTCAGGTACATTGAAGAACACAACTCCGAGCTCAGGTGATATCAGGTTTTTCATCCAATCACTGTAGGTGGTTGAGCCTTGAGACTGTTCTTCCTCCTGTTCTGCAACCTTCCTTTGAAGGAGTCCATTGATCCCTGGAAGATTATCAGCACCAATATGGGTAAGAAGGATAGAATCAATACGATCTAAATGTCTGACAAGCTTCCAAAAGCATGACCTTCTGTCAGAGCCCCCATCAATCAGAATGTTAAAACCATTGACAGCAAAAAGCGCAGAATCTCCCCGTCCACCAGGAAAGATGTAGCAGCAAGGCTTTGATAGCTTTAGGAATCCTCCAGAGGTTGGAGGCTCAAGAAGGTCAAATGGGGATGGTACATCCACAGTCTCAGATATGTATTCGGTAAACTCAGTGACCCCCTCCATCTTAGGGAGTAGGGGCTCTGGATTCAGCCTATAATTCAGCAACTCCCAAATGTGTTGCTGTTGCCCCACAGAGCTCCAGCCTGCCTCACTACGGCAAGACACTGTTAGTGATGCCCGCTGTCCAGAGCTGGCTTTAACCAGCAAATTACTGACCTACGTTAGAAAAAACAAAATTAGTCACAATATACATACAGTACTGTGCAAAGGTTTTAGGCAGGTGTGAAAAAATGCTGTAAACAAAGAAAGCTTTCAAAAATGGAAGTGTTAAACAATTATTTTTAATATTCACTTTAAACAAAATGCAGTGAATAAACAAAAGAGAAATCTAAATCAAATCAATATTTGGTGTGACCACCCTTTGTCTTCAAAACAGGCTGGTAGGTAGTTCCAAACATCTTGGAGAACTAACCAGAGATCTTTTGTGCATATAGGCTTTCCCACATTCTTCTGTCTCTTCATGTGACACACTCGATGATGTTGAGATCAGGGCTCTGTGGGGACCATGCCATCATTTCCAGTACTTCTTGTTCTTCTTTACACTGAAGATAGTTCTTAATGGCTGTATGTTTGGGGTCGTTGTCCTGCTGCAGAATAAATTTGGGGCCAATCCTACACCTCCCTCATGGTATTGCATGATGATAAGTATCTGCCTGTATTTCTCTGAATTGAGAACACCATTAATCCTGACCAAATCTCCAACTCCATTTGCAGAAATGCAGAACCAAAGGAACCTCCACCATCCTTCACTGTTTGCCTGCTTGACACTCATTATTGTACCGCTCTCCAGCCCTTCGACCAACAAACTGCCTTCTGCTGCAGCCAAATATTTCAAATCAGCCATTTTTCTGCACCCCAGTTCCTATGTTTTCATGCATACTTGAGTCACTTGCCCTTGTTCCCACGTCAGAGGTATGGCTTTTGGGCTGCAACTCTTCCATGAAGACCACTTCTGGCCAGACTTCTCTGGACAGTAGATGGGTG
>JAUMHI010000074.1:7748873-7772472 GCA_032359435.1 Enteromius unitaeniatus
GGTGTATCTGGGTCCCACTGGTTTCTGCTAGTTCAGAGCTGATGGCACTGCTGGACATCTTCCAATTTCGAAGGGTAATAAGCTTGATGTGTCTTTAATCTGCTGCACTAAGTTTCCTTGGCCGACCACTGCAATCCTCAATGTTGCCTGATTTTTTTGTGCTTCTTCAAAAGAGCTTGAACAGCACATCTTGAAACCCCAGTCTGCTTTGAAATCGTGCTCAATCTTGCCATGACATAAAAACAGAGTTTGGCTGTTCCTCACCCCGTTTTAAGCCTCCTACACAGCTGTTTCTGTTTCAGTTCATAACTGGGTTTGAACCTACATGTGACACTGATGATCAGTAGGACCTGTTTGGTATAATTGGTTGATCATACACCTGATTTTAATCCTACAAATTCCTGACTTTGTGCAAGTGTACCTATAAGAATTGATGCTGGTTTGAAGGCAAAAGTTAGTAACACCAAATTTTGATTTAGATTTTTCTTTTGTTTGCTCACTTTGTATTTTGTAAATTGACAAAAATAAACAATCATTATTTATATTTCTGAAAGCATTTTTTCACACCTCCCTAAAACTTCTGCACAGTAGTTTATATATCAGTGTAAATGCAATTATATTATGTATATATTTAATATCAGCGTAAATAAAATTATATTATGTAAACTTACCCCAGGATCAGCAAACACACGTGAGAAGGTTTGATGACTGAACACTCCAGTTTGCAGAACCAGGTCACCTTGGTCAGAACTCTGCCCACTCAGGACCAGCAGCTTGTGTACAGCTGGGTCAGATATAAGACAATGGATCTAGGACATGACGAGAGACGAAGAGGGCATTTAAACCACATTAGTCTATTAGAGCAGCAAGGTTATACTTCGACAAGGTTATTCAGTTTAACATAAAATCTACTACGTATCTTCCGTATTAACATAAAGCAACTTGTCCAGAGATTTTCTGTAAATAACTTACCTCAGAGATAACAGTATCTTCTGATGGGTTTACTAATACAACCGTTTCAAGAACATCACTTTTGTGGTGCAGAGTCCTTTGACCTGAAAGAAATGCATATGGTTTTTCTTGTTGCTATTAAGTTACAAATACTGTATCAATTGTGACTGAACTCATTTAGCCTATTCATGATTTGAAAATCTCATCTAAAACAGATGCAGCGTGGTGATACATGGTGGTGATTAACACTAGTTAAAGGTCATCCTTTAAAGAAGGAAACTCAAGAAAAGCAAAAAGAAAGCCCAAGACAAGTGTCTGAGGCTTAAGCATTATAAAGACTGTAAATGGTAATCTACTACAAATCCTTTAAGAGAAATGACTGTGCTTTTTTTATTGGCTTTTCAAAAACTTGCAGTAAGCTACTAGTTATTAATAATTACAAGTACTTCAACTACATTCAAGCTACGCTTTTGTAATAGTAGTTTGCAAAACGACTTACTACAGTAAAAGTACTTTAGACGGCTTTTAAAAAAAATACATATAACCATACAGAGGTATGATTAAAATGTACAATGTAAATTGTAAATTGTAAAATGTATCATTAAAATGTAATGATTATGATTTAATCAGAGCCATACTTTTCACACAACAAACAATTAAAGTTTGAAAGAATGGATAAATCATTGGGTGATAAAAAAAAAATCAGAATATTTCAGAATATTCAGAGTCAAAAACATAGTACTAAACGAAATATTCTGCTATGAAGAAGTCTGAAATCTCAAAGGAACTTGAATTAGGGATATTTTTTTTATTCTGTTCATTTACTGTCTGAACAAATTGATTCACTCGAAGAAATCATTTTAAGATGAACCGATTCAGTAAAATAATTCACAATTTATTACAATGAACCAGACCTTTCAGCCCTGCATATGCCAGAAATTAGTTTATTGTTAAATAAATCAGGCTTTTCCATGACTACATTTGAGAAAGAGCTCACTTAGCAATGAATATTAGCATGTGCAATTCAGTATGACCATTGGAAGAAGCTTTGCTAAAAAAAGCTGAGCTACGTTTAGTTAGTTGCTCCCCAAACTCTGTGCCAGTATGCCAGAAAAGTCATTCAGGAATTGGGCTTAATGCTAAATCATAACTCACTGAAATGCCCAGCAAAGTAGCCAGAGATAAATCCTTTAAAGCATGTTCCTTCACAACATTGTATTGAATTTTTTCATTTGAAAGTCAAACATAGCAGTCATATGATTGATTAATGTTAATGTTAAATGAATGTCCCTGCAGGAGTAACACTGACAGGCATAGCTATCATTCACATCAATATTCACTCATTTAGAAAATGACTCCCAAGATGTATACAGCTGAAATACAATGTATTTCAAGGACAGTCCTGCAAGAATCCTGTTAATGAGACATCATGGGCATCTGGAAACCATTCATAAGTAAAGGGTTTAGGGTTTTAAGAGGATATCCAAGCTAATAAGGAAAATCACATGACACAAATGCAACATAAGTCTACATCATCTCAAAAGTCCAGTCCAAACACATTTATACTGTGTTTTCAGTTGTATAGAGTGCTATAAGATCAGGGTGTGTTGAGGAATTAGTGGGATAATCAAAGAGCTGCTGAACGCAGCACGACTGGGGTTTGGACCAAGCTGGCCTAAGCCCAGCCTTGCTTCTTATGAGCCAGATGGTATGAGAAGGAAGTACAAAAGTGAAAGTACAACATATGTGAAACTGGTGAGACAGGACGCACTGAATGCAAATAATACAAGCTGCCACAGAAACTAGTAGCTCCGACCCTGCTGACCTTTGCAAAGTGACAAAGTACAAAGAAACGAGGGATGTATGAAAGTCTCAGGCACTACAGTTGCTCAGCCTTCGGCACAATGCCCAGAACTACATGGGTCTATTGGCCTTGTAACGAATGCATTGTGTGCTGATGAAAAGGATAAACAAATGTAGGTGATGAATTCTTTTTTAAAAACACTGTCAGAATTAGATGAAAAAAAAATTGGGGATAAAATATAATTTCCAATTTCCAATAACAAACAGTTTTTAAAAAAAAAAAAGAATTTATTATGAAGATAAAAATGAATAAAAAATAATTAGAGAAGACCTTTTATTAAAAATAAATGTATTCAGTGGCATTTATACTATGATTAGCTTAAAAAGCACAATTATTTTGTATTTAAACAGGAACGTTTCGCAGGACCTACCATAAGGTTCATTACTTTTTAAAAATAGTCAATTAGGCTTTAGTTACATCAGAACATGAAACATGATTTGCTAATGGCATATGGCAATGGCATATGTCATTGGGGGGGCGGGACATTCTCGTTCTAGAGAGTATTTGATTGGGCATTCAGGATGAGTCATATATTTTTCATTTAATTATGTTCTGGAAAAGAATGACTGTACATTTTTAATGTTTAAATCTACCAAAAGTGAAATGTTTCAACAATTGGAAATACATTAGCATACTGAAGATCTCAAATGGACTTAAAAACCACAGATGGTTTTGCAGAGCGGTGTGTTCAGCCAGCTTCCAGTTTCCACTATTCCCTTTGGCACTCTTCCACAGTAACTAAAGAATGGGAAAGAATGTAGCTTTGTAACAGTAGTCCAAAAGTCCAAGGTATCCAGTGAAGCAACTTCATAACTGCTGAATATTGACTTTATAGCACAAACATCTCATCGCATTAGCATCATAAAACACTGTCATCTTTAATAAGATCTCAGTGTAGAGATCCAGTCCTACCTCACCTGACCCGCTTGATATAAATATCTGCTCATGAACTCTGAAAATGAGAGCACTCCATTAAAATAAGCTCAAACAGTGCTATGGTGGAAGACAGACCAAGCATTTGCGCTGCTCCAGATATTTTGCTCTAGATATGGTCACCCAAGAGATTGAGGCCCGTGGAAGTTTGGGAACAGAACCGCCTCACCCGAGCATTCTAAAACAGTCACTCATGCCACCGTCTAGTGCGCTTTTGGGAGAAAATAACCTTGTGAACGGCATGTCTTGCTGTGCAACACTTGTTTGTTCCAGTGGAACAAGCTATTTAATTCCCATTTCATGCACAGGTACAGCTGACACAGAGGTTGCGCAGTGTCCTTTCCATTTTATTTAAAATGCAAAATTAACATTTCATTAAAAATAAAGCACCACAGGTGTTTGTTGTTATCTAACTACTGTAGCTAACTAGCTTTTCAGAATGGAGGGAATAAATGTTTCTTTTGAGGGATTTATCGTAATCTCATAAATGTGTCATTAATCCAGTCTTAGTCCAGTCCTCTGGTTGAGAGAAGTGTAATGGGGAAACTTGAACAATCCATGAAAGTAATAATCAGAAATCATACCTCTAGGCACCATCATTCCTGCAAATGAGCAATTTCTGTCACGGTTTGTGATTTAATTGTTCTATACAGCCCTAAAACCAGACTAACAGAAGCTGTCCAATATTTCTTCAAACTTTGCATCTACACAAGAAGCAAATGCCCTAGTTTCTTCTGGTAATCCTAGTCCTGTCATTTGGCAATGCCGAATGCTGTTAAGCATATTAAAGCCTCTTTTATCACGGATGTGTCACTGGATCTCAGACAGCCACCTGGGTAAAGGGTATGGCAGCGGCACAGTGACCCAGCAAGAGGGCATGTTGTGCTTTTATGCCTCATTTGCATCGACCGTTTCAGATTTCAATTATTATACTGGCAAAACTGGTTCACAGAAATCAATAAATCAATAAAAACTAATATTAAACACTTAAAAAAGAGAGAACTTCTTTTTAATGTTATTTGATAATTTATTTTATATTTTATCAGTAAACAAGCTATTTACAAGTTTCTTATGCTCATCATGAGCATCCTTTTTTAAAGTGTTTTAATATGTAATGTATTCTTTTGATGGCAAAGCTGAATATTCAGTAGGCTTTAGTCTTCATTATCCTTCAGAAATCATCCTAATATGCTGATTTTGTGCCTAAACACAAAACTAAAACAGTTGTGCCACCTAATATTTTTTTTGGAAACCATGATGCCATTTTTTAGGATTCCTGGATACACAAAGTTCAAAAGAACAGTGTTTATTAAATATAAATCTATCATGAACAATATAAATCATTGTAATATCAGTACTGAATAAAAGGGTAACACTTTATTTTGATAATCCACTTTAGAAATTCGACTAACTTTGCAATTGCGTATCAACTAGCAGTCATTAGAGTATAAGTAGACTGGTGCTTGATATCACTTTGTTTTGATGGCTCCACAACATACAACATAATGGTTGGAATGGCAATAAAAGCCTACTTACTTAGTTGACATGTAGTAGTAAAGTTACTTATAGTTAATAGAATGTCTAAAGTGGACTATTAAAATGAAGTGTAACCAATTAATTTTATTTTTTTTACTTTGAACAGTCATTGGAATCCCATAAGCAATCATATACTATACAAATTAAATAAAAAAATGTAAGTATACTATTTGAATAGATATCCGTTTTTGAATTGTGGAAAGAACAAGATGTGGGCTAAAGAGGAAGCTTTAAAGCAAGAAAAAGGGTAGGAGAAGATTTTTGGTGCTGTACCACTGTTTCCTTGGGGTTCAGAAAACTCCAACCTAAACCTGAGCCAACTATGAGATCATGCCACCACACAGCCCCGTTCATTAGCATTTGAAGCCACATCTTTGTGGTCCTGAATAAGGGCTGGATATTTCTCCAACACTGACGAGACCCCACAACACCGCAGCATTTCACAACAGCGTCCTGCAGCCACAAAGTCTTCTTATCATTCTATATCTAATATGGCCACACGCATTTTCATTTTAATAGGCAGGAACGAAAGAATAATGAAGAAACTAGAAGTGCATTTTTTAATCCTGATAATAGTGCAAAGATATAATATATACCTGCCCAGCACAATAGTGGGCAGGCAGTTCAAATAAAAGAAATGTCATGAGTACATACCAAGTGATGGAAAATACACATGCTGAGATGTTAATAACAGGTTTTAACTGCAATATAGAGGAGTGCTTATGAAAGCAGGTAGAAAAGAGTATAAATAGCGGATACTTTCTTGATACTTTTTTGATCTAAGAGAGGACATGGGTTGGTTCTGTGAGTCAGCATCTGCTCTGAAATGTCAGTGTTTCCACAGTCCCTTAACCTGATGATTTACAGAGAGGTTTTGGGTGGATTTGACAACATATGCATCTAAGTATAACGTTTAGATCTAGAAGTATTCATGTTGTCGCCCTATATCAAAGCAAATATTTAGTCAAATATTTTAATGGAAAAAAATTCACAGTGTGACCTGTTTCATGCATAATTAATTACGATATTCAAAAGACTATTAACATATGAAAGTAATTTATATAATGATCGCTAAATTGTCCATTGCGGCAACAACGTGCAACCTTCATGTCTCCCGTACCACTCGTGGTCTCTATTTTAATAGTAATGCATGCTAGCTAATTGTCGCCATCTTGGGACTTAACACTGCAATGTCTCATCCAAATGCATTGCTAATAAATTAAATATGTATTATTGAGCTCAAGCTTAAATTTAACTCATAGATTACAGATGCTTTCATTTCCCATTCCCAATATCCAGTCCTCCCACAGTAACATTTCACACAAAGAACTGCACCAAAGAAACCACGTTTAACGCAGAACATCTCCTAAGGCAATCTGTATGATTAACAAACAATGAGGTGAAAGATCTTAAAACAGAACAAGCAACAATTTACAGAGGCCAATTTAGACCAAAGTGATTCAACAGCAGTGGAGGAATTCTCACTGCAGCGCTACAAAGAAAAGAGAGGGTGATCCTCCCACACTAAATCTGCAAGCTCCCAGGAATGATGGCCGTCAGAGCACTCACCCACAATCACAAACGGCCTTCAGAATAAACTGACTGAGCTAGGAGCAAATGTGAGAGTGGCATGAGCGGTTCACACAAGAGAGCATGTGACATCACGTCTCATTTTCAGCACATTTAACTCGAACAAGTCTGCGCTTTCATGAAGACCGCTCTAATTCTCTTTATAATGAAAGCTGCTTTAACGCAAACTTAATGAACAGTTGCCACGAGCCGTTATGTAGAGTTCTACCGGTATACATTTAAATGAGTTAACGAGCTGACTCAGAGTAAACAAGTAAATTACAATTTAACGGTTTGCTTTGACCACAGCAAAGCAATTATTTTGGTCAAATGTTTGAGGACACAGACAGACAAACCTGCATGTCTTCATTTGTAATTAAAAGTGCTACAATCCACAGTCAGGCACCTGCCACTTAAGTTTGGTCCCTTTCCGCTGAGTAATCCACCAATAAGAGCTTGTTTGTCTCAAATGGCCATTCCTAAATCCGGAAGGATTATCCAATAAGTCCAAAGTTGAGTTGCTAAACATTTTCTATGTTGGACCATTCATTTATGTCGTCCATGGAAACCACAAGACTAAAATGGCTGTTCCTTTCTCAGCATTTTCCAATGTCAGACGGAACTAAGCATGAGTCACTTTGGTAAAGCCCCATCACCCTTGTCTTTAATGTCTTCAATGGCCCATTTTTACTCTGTGGCAGTTGGACGTGCCCTTCAGTGTCCTAACATTGAGCCTTGCATCAATGTCATCATGAAAGCTTAATAAAGAATCTCTTTATAACAAAGCACACAAAACGAGGTTCTTATCTCATACTATAACAAAAAAACTCAAAGGAATGCAGGTCCACTAAAAATTCTGCACCTCCACCATACTTTGCTTTAGGCTAGTACCAGTACCAATGGGACAATGACTCAGCAGCTAATCCTGTCAGTGGGTGTTTCTCTATGTAAAAATCCCACCCAAACAGTTGCATCAGAAATGAGAACTAAGGAATAACTGAATCATTGATGTGTTTCCATACTACTGTGATATCCATAAGATTCAGATACGACTCAAACATCAGCTGTGTCGAATGAAGCAAAAGAGTTGTTCTGTGGGTTTAATTGGCCTCCACAATGATATTTAAACATGGAGCGAGTCATCCATTTAGTCATTATTTTTCGTGAATGGTCCTTAAGCGGCCAGATGCACAGACGTATTGCATACAAAAAGAGAGAGAAGGGGGAAAGAGAGTCACAGACAGCAACGCTGAGTCACTGAGCAACAAACGAATCAGTGGCTGTCAAACTTACTGACAGGCTAGGAAGCATTTCGGGGGAATCTTTATTGCTAAAAGTTTAGAAATGTATCAAGATTTTGTACAATTGTATATTGTTGGATTACAGTAAATAATAGCCTGAAAAACAATTATAGTAAAAAAAATTGTAGAGGTGACTGAGTTTACAAATCCGGACTGCTTACTCATGCAGCATTATATGTTTCGTGGAATGCTGTCGAGGTAGGCATCTTACTAGATTTTGAGACAGAGCCAATATTTTGGTTGGAATTTTATTGTAGAATGAACGAGTCTTTTTGAGGTGGTCCCTTTTAGTCAATAAAACACATACGTGTGTGTGAACAGTGAGGTGAGATACCACGATGAGTCTTTTTTAGTAAATTAAATAAATAAATTAACTGCGCCGTCTGATTCTCAAACGATTTGCTCATTTGAGTCGGCTCTTTTTACTGAATCGCATCACACAGCAGTCCTTATGAGTTGGCTCTGTAAAGTATACTGTTGAAGAACTTAGTGTGTTCATATGGCTCATTAATAAAAAAATAAATCTTGGTTGGGCTCTTTTTATCGAACATATAGCGCGACCAGTGAATGAATCGTTTGAGGTTGTCCTATGAATCAAAACATACAGCGGTTAAAAAAAAGTCCGTCGGAGCGGTTATTGTAGGCTATTAAAATAAGTTTTGCTTTTAACTAAATGTAATGTGATCATGAACTAATGAGTGTACCCGTGTTAGGCAATATTTAGTAAGGATAATAAAACTTGAAACGTTTTATTACATTTTATAGGAATCTGTGGTATTTTTGTAATAAATGAGTCTTTATTAATAAATATTTGTGTAAAAATATTTTGTTTAAAAGTTCTAAAGTATCTAGGCTACATTTCTTTCACGATAATATTTTGTTTAAATCTAAAACGATCCGCAGCCAGAATAATTACATCTTTTGGTCCAAAATTTGTCCTCTGCCAAAGAACTAAAAGAATCACTCATTTCACCAACTCGAACATGAGCATTTCAGATTATACCTCACAACTTCTGAGCATAATATATTTCTCCAGGCAAAGACGTACACGTTTAGCATCTTAACACAGCCTCCCTAATATTTCTGTGTAGAAGTGCGTCACGCAGCAATAATGACTTCTCGCGGTCATTTAGCACAAGCACAAAATACTCAAATAACAAGACCACTTTAAATAGCTACTGTAAAAGACAAATAATTATTCAACCGGTTAAATAATAAATAAATAAATAAAGTTAGCCCGCCCGCGCGAGCCCTTCGCCAACCTCCATCCATCACCTAAATTAATCCAGTTAGTTTGGATAAAGCACAGTAAGGTGTTGATCGTACACTCTGTCCTCCAGACATATGTCGTAATTACAGGTATATTTAAACGACAGTCTGGACGTTTAATTACCTAATTCTTTCGTCGTCATGTACAGCGATTAAGAATGTGTAATGCGTATGTCTCGCGCCCCGTAAGCCACTAGTACGCGATCAAAGTCATTAAAAACGCCAAGATGAAGACAAATATGCGGTCAAATAAGGATACGCACCCTCCGCGACGTCACAGTCTCATAAAGCAAAGTGTCACTGACTGTTTGCATCGCAAGACTCTTTGTCCGGACCACTGCGACACTGCGTAAAAGTCGCGCCGGAGACCGCGTCGAATGCTCGAGCGCTGCCTCTGTAGTCTGCATGACAGAAAGTGATACATACCGTGTGCTGAAGCGGGCCGCTTTAACAGAGCGTCGTGTGTCTCGCGACTGATGGGTGTTCAGGAGCGCAGTCACTGCTGTGTGAGTGTGTGTGTGTGTGGGAGGGGCCGGAGAGTGTGTGTGGGTTGGCAGATTTTTGTTCTCGAGCAGAGCGGGATGGTTGCAGCAACTCTGGCTGCAGCCACCCGCCAATTACACTACAGATGCAGCTACTGTCTGAAGAAGTGGGGCTCGGCGGGGAGGAGGGGGGGTTAGTGATACTTTCAATGCACCAAGTAACCCTTTCGTGTCTAATATTATATCACATAGGCCTATGGCATGTTAAATGATTTACCCTATGGGCCCATTATAAACATCTGGCATCCGTTAGAGGACTAAATAAGTGAATAATGTACTGATACAGGTGAGTTTTTAGAATACATTTAAAGCAGCCGCTACCTATTCATTCTATGGTGTTTTTTCTATTAGTTTTCTATTAGTTAATTAACATTCATGGAATCAGTCTTTTTGTTTTATTGGTAGTTTATAATGCAGCTGCATTGCACCAACCTCCCTCAATCTCTATATAAAGCCTAAAAGTGCTATATAACGTACATTTTGTCAGTTGCCCATTCTACAGTCATGTGATATAAATATGGTGGCATACAAAAAGAGACAACCCACTCAAAGTAAAAAAAAGGAGATGTTTACACAGGTAGGTGACCATTATTTTTCTATGTAAATGTACCAGATGGGCAAATTTGACTGCTGCATTAGCGTTTTTTAGCATGTGATGACATTGCAACTTTACATTTTTTCACCTCAGTGCCGCAACTTTAGTGCAAAGACTAAAGTCATATACCCAAAGAGATCTCTATAAAAGTTAAGACTTGTGCAACTCTGTCACTGTGTTGGAATACTTACATAACTCCGCCCAGTTGTATACTCAAAGAAAGGCTGCTTGTGACTTTTATTCTCGCTGTTATTGTTGTACATATGATGTTTTTCCAAATATGGTAAGGGGGCGTAACATTCCATCACATGCTTGAGGTATTCGGCCAATCACAATGCACTGGATAGCTAGCCAATCAGAGCATACCGCACTTTCCAGAACAACAAGCTTTGTTAAAAATCTACATGTTTCAGCAAGGCGGGGCAGAGAAAAGCAACAGAAATGTACGGTATATTTTTTCCAGCTGATGAACGCTATAAACATTGACAGCCAATTAGAATCCGCCCTGTTCTCACAAACTCGAGAATTGAAAGCGGCAGATGCTTGTGCGCTGACAATACAGGCGATATCATTCGCTGGTGTGGACACTAATATCGTTATCTTAATCGTTATCGTGCTTGGTGTAAATGAGCATTAAAGATAACGATAAAGATATAGTTCTAAAGATCGTTCTCAGTATTAAAGAATAGCAGAGTCCACACCACAACTATATACCGATAAAGACACAGAGAAGCGATATAGTTGGAATACATTTCAGAACAATATTTTCTAGCTGATGAGTGAACAAAACATCGACAGCCAATCAAAATCCATCCTGCTATAACAAGTTTAAGAATTTAATGCGACAGATGCACATGCACTTAAAATAAATAGACAATATCTTTTTGTTAGTGTGGAAGCAAATATTGTTATTTTTATAGTTATATATACATATTTGTGTTGCCATTTTTTAAGGATCTCATGACACGTGTTCTAAAAACGTGACACTCCATTTTTAAAAAACATATCTTTAGATCTTCTGTGTGCCAAATATTGCATATAAGGTACTATTTATTTTGCGACCTTAAGGGATGTAAAGTGTCTATCCGAGGTGGTCATTAGAGTATCTGAGCATCTTCCGATTATCTGTTTTGATTTGTATAATGCCAGAATATTTGCCAAAAGGTCAGTATGGAATTAAAATGAAGCCCTCTTGTTTTTCAGCCCTTCCATTACAACCACCTGCAACCACTACTTTCACAATCCAGTCCATTTTCAATGGATTGAATTAAGTTCTGCCATACATTTTGTCTGTTTCACCCAGAAATGTCACATTATCTTTCATGTTTTTTTTAGTTTATTACAGCCCTACTGAATGAGTGGTTGACCTGGATAAGGTTGCTGCAGGCTCTGCATGGCTTTATGGCATGATTAGAGAACTGAATTTTGGTGCAGTGTTTTTTCTGCTGTGCCCATTCTGCCAGACCGACCAGCATTGTTCCTCCTCTGTGGAACAATCCTGATATATTTTGATATGCTATCCAGACACAATTCACAGTCAAATCAGCACAGATAATCAGCAAAGGCTCAATTTATGAAGATTCAGTCTCTTTATTTTATTTCTCATTCATATTTTTGAATGTGAAATGAATAAAGCAAACAAACGACTTCTCTCTCTCTTTCCCTCTGAGTACTTTATTCATTCATGTAATTTAATTAATGATTAAATGCTGTTAAAATGCCCTGGAATACTTACTGTCATTACCAATGCATTCATCTAATGCTTCATTCAGAACAACATACAGACGAAGTAATGCTACAATCAGTGCCAGGTATTTTTTTAAGCTCTGGTTTAGTGCTTTGACTCAAAAAGAATCTGCAGTGTTATCAATATCCAAATCATAAATTATTGAGCAGCCTCAATTATGTATAACTGACCTCCCTCTGCTGTTCAGGATGTCAGCACAAATTGCATGAATGAATGGCTCTAAAAAGCGTAATTTTGAAGCACAAAATATATGGTTAGTAATTTAAATAATATACATATATACACAGTTCTGTGCAAAAGTCTTAGGCCAGTAGTATTTTCACCAATAAAAATGGTTTTAAATCAGTTATTTCTATCTTTTGCGGTAGCGTGTCAGTTGGAAATAGCAGTTTACATTTACAAACATTATATTTGTCATTAATTGTAATAATGCAGTGAGTCTCCAAGATGCTTCGAAAAAACCTACCTGCAAAACTATGTGCAAGTGTACCTTGGAACAGAAGCTGTTTTACCAAAAGCTGTAACACCAAATATTCATTTGATTTAGTTAATTCAAGTTAATTGATAAATTAAATCTATTTATGGCATTATTTTTGAAAGCATCCTCATTTTGCAGCATTTTTACACAAGTGTCTAAAACTTACATGAGTGTCTGAACAGTACTGTAGCTTTGCAGGTAGATTTGTTGAAGCATCTTGGAGACGTTCCCACAGTTCTTGTGGATTGAGACAGTCATTCCAGACAGACTGGATGATGATCAGATCAGATGTCAGTGTGGAGCACTGGCTGTGGTCAGACTCCTTGTGCAGTCAATAATTTCACTGCATTATTAAAATTAATGACAAAAATAATGTTTGGAAATGTAAAACTAATATTTCCATCTTACATGCTACAGGAAAAAAAAGAAATAACCGACTTAAAACTATTTTTTTGTTGGTGAAAATACTAGTGGCGTAAGACTTTTGCACAGTGCTGTATATACACTACTGTTAAAAAATGTTTTGGAACTATTTTATGCTTACAAAAGCTGCATTTATCAAAATACATTTAATCTGTAATATTTTGTAATATTATTATTATTATAATTTAAAACAACTGGATACCATTTAAAAACATTTCAAGATATAATTTAGTCTGGGCGTAGAAATACTTCATTTTCAGTCTTTAGTGTCACATGATCTTTCAGAAACCATTCTAATGATTATTTGCTGCTCAAGAAACAATTATGATTTTTATAAGTGTTAAAGACTTAACAGTGTTCATTTGTAAAATTATAAACATATTTCCTGACACTTTTGAGCAGTTTAATGCATCATTGCTATATAAAAGTACTAATATCTGTAAAATTTTTTACTGTTCATAAACTTTTGAAAAGTAGTAAAGTGTAAACATTTTGTAATTAATCACTTACCATAAAAGCTTCATTCGTCTTCCCATTGGCTGCCAAGTAATGAACACTGTCAAGGTCCAGAAAAGTAGGAAAGACATGGTCAGGATACTCCTGCCATCAGTGGACCAATCTGTCCTTTATGAAGCGATGAGATTACTTTTTGTATACAAAGAAAATAAATGCCATTTTGGAAAGTGCTGTCATCGCTTCATAAAATTCAGATTGAACCACTGATGGCAGACGGCCTACTGTATGTTGGTCATACTTTTCTTGACCTTGTCTGTTATTTATCTGCCGGTCAATAACACAGTCACAAGCCTCCGGTTTTCATCCAAGATAGCTTAAATTGTGTTCTGAAGATGACAGAAGCTTTTACAGTTTGCAACAACATGATTAATGACAGAATTTACAGATTCTTTCAAAGCTAGTTAGTCAAAGCTAGTTATCAAACTGCACCAGTATCTGCTCACTTCACAAAACAAATATTTAAAAAAAAAAATCCCCACTGAAACACGAATGAGATCATAAAATTAAATATTAAAAGATCCATAAAACTGCATAGTGTTGTGTTTAATCAGCTTGAGTGTTTGTTTCTTTCCTCGTTTCAGCATCTTCAGACGTCTCACTGGCCTTTCGTATCAGTCGAAAACAAAACCCTACTGAAGATTGCTCAGACAACTGATGTGACTGGGTTTGTTCTAGCGCTTACAAATATTGTACAGCCCAGAACTGTATAAATTGATTTTCAGAGAAGAATAATATTTAGTGGATATATTTACCTCTTGACTTCCACCTCATTCCCTCAAGGCCATGATGTATGTGTATGAACTTCATCTTCTGCTAGTGTAAAGAGCAGCAGCCCTTGGCTAAGCACTAGTTTTCTGCTTTATTTCATCACTTTAAATTGTAGGCGTGCCGAGGCATCTTCTGTAACATTATGTTATCTTTGCAGTCACACTGAATCAATTCAATGCCTCCTTGCTAATTAAACATATTCATTTCTAAATTAAAATCTTACTGACCCAAAAGTTTTGTACAGAAACGTATACACACATAAGGCTATACTTCAAAAGAGCTTTTACAATATTCAGAGGTATGAAGTTTTGGCTTTGGGCCTTAATTATCAGTCAGTCTGAAAATCATGTGATCGTTCACTCCCCCCTCAGCATCAGTGAAATTCATAATTATGGCTCAGTGCTTGTATTATAAATAGGACCTGCTTGCGGCTTCAGCTCGAGAGTGCCAATTTCCTTTGTGTGTATCCTGAGAGAAAAAAGAAAGAGTCAAATGGCTGTCATAAACTTGTACATAAGGACCCTTGTGAACTCCCAGTGACTCTATTAAAGAAAATGACTCCCTTTTCATCCTTTTTAAACGGTTAAAGCAAAGACTTAAGCAAAATAACACTCTTAAAATGTGGGGTCTCCGAGTGAAAATACCTTCAGACACCATGAGAGGGAATGTCTGGGTCAGATTCTGGTGAGTGCTAGCTAAGTGCTGTTAGCTAAGACATCCGCAAGTGATAGACAAGGTCAAGAGGTCATGGTTTGACTGGTTACTTCACTACACCAGATAAAAACTGCCTTCCTGAGAAATGGGAATACTAATGCACAATTTTCTCTAGGTATTATAGACTTGGGGAACATGTGACTCAGGCGGGACTGGAAATAACAGAAAATTCTTCTCCAGACCATTACTTTGCAGCCTGCAGACAATCAGTTTTCCCAACCGCTGACTCATAGAGCATAACAGTGGTCGAAACGTCTCATTTGGTCTCTCTAATAGGATATTTGAGGGGATGAAGCCTTGTCAGCAGCTAATGCAGTGATGGCCACAGTTTAATAAAAAGCCAATTGTGCCAGTATCTGATATTACCAAAGTAGAAACAATTCATTTTATTGCAAGGCGCTATTCCTGCCCAAAGCATTCCTTAACAAACATTAAGATAGCATAAGTCTGTAGAGTGTCATATTAATATATATTGTGTTATTATTGCTATAATATGCACATAGTACTTCTCTCCTCACAAAGCGCACTAATTGCCCCTTCACATCGACGCTCACCTTGACTCATGCCAAAATGCGGGTCACCATGGAAACATAGTAGAAGAAGAGAGGAGGAGGTTGAGTGACTCAGTAAAAATGAAAACACTGATCATGCCATTTCCTCGCCCCTGAACCTCTCCAGCAGCCGTAGCTAAACTTGACTGATCGAGGTCATTCCTGCTGTGACACTCTTGATGTTTTTGATTTTGAGTTTATTTTGAGTTTACCCCTCATTTCTTTGTTTCTGTCAGACCCTGTAGGGATCAGTCCTGTTACGCAGCACTTTTGAACTTACCTTTTGAAAAGATGAATATGCTCAGGTCAAGCTGAGAAACTCTCACAATGGGCTTACCGTTTCTATTTCTATATCATGTAATCATGTGTCAATGTACACATAAATACATACATGATTGACATCTTATTTGATCAAATATACAGTACAATTTGACAATATTTTACAATTTAAAGGAACTGTTTTCTATATTAATATCTTTTAAAATGTAATTTATTCATGTTATGCAAAGCTGAATAAACGTTTACTAATATTGTCCATTTTGATATTGTGAAAAGACCAACAGAACGTTCAAAACAACAAAAATGCAATAAATAACTTACATTTAATGTGAACAAGTATTAATTTCTCAAAATATTATTGGCCCCCAGGCATTTAAAAAGTTAGTTAACATAATGATACATATGATTTCCATCTTTAAAATTTGTGTATTTAATATATTGCAACACATATTATAGGGATATGAAAATGTGCTGCATACTAGGAATGACACAGCTGTATCTTTAAGCCACCTGCAGTTCATTAACAGGAAAAGCCCAAAGGAGCAGCTCTCAGTTCTCAAACGGCTTCAAACTGCTGAGTAACTCTCAGTTCAGTTCACAACCAAGAGCTGCGAGGATATAATCAGGTATTATAACAGATACTTACCGAAACAGATGAGAAATTAGAAGATGCGGATACAAGGAGTGTCTACAATTACAAAAGGGTTGAAATATTATTTATTTTTTCAAAAGATGGATGGATAAAAATCTGTCTATTTTCCCAATTTTTAAACGTTCTGCATTACTCATAATTTCCATTAGATGGCAGCAGTTCATCAGTTTATAGTTATAGTAATAAAACATGCAGTATATCCTTAATTATAAAAACGAATTCAGCTTCAAGTTCTGAAAAAAGTAACAAAATTTCCATCAGTCCTAGACAAATCAGTTACTTTAGCCAATACTCTATCATTGTGTTTCCAATTAGAATAGAAACACATCTATTTTGTGCTCTTGGACAAGCACTGAATTGCTCTGAGTTTGAATGTCATTGATCTATGCTAAGGTGCATGCTGAATATGATACGGTCGAATCGATACTGTGGTCCCATTTGCACCATCAGCCCGGGAGCCTCGTGTCTGACGGGCCTTGAGCAACAGAAAAGCACAATCTGAGACATCAACCTTTAGTGGTTGTTACCGTTGTATCACCCCACAGACCAGTCATCACAATCTGATCTAAGCACACATCATGCCCTTCAGCAGGGTCAGAGGGCATCCCTCCACCTCCCAAGCTTTTTTCCATTTTCTGTCATTGCAGACTATAAGTTCTCTTATGTTCTAACCCTATTACTAGGCCCATAGTTTGTTAAAGGGAAAGTTCACTGAGAAATTTTAATTCTGACATTAATTACTCACCCTTGTTGTCATTCCAAACCAGTAAGACCTTCATTCATTATCTGAACAATTAATAAATTTTTTGATGAAATCTGAGAGTTTTCTGACCCTGCATAGAGAGTAATGCAACCAACACGTTCAAAGCCCAGAAAGGTAGTAAAGACATCATTAAAATAGACCATGTAACATCTGTGGATCAACCTTAATTGTTTGAAGCTACGAGAATACTTTTTCAATACTCTGTCTATGGAGGGTCTGAAATCTCTGGGATTTCATCAAAAATATTTACATTTATGTTCTGAAGATGAATGGTCTTGCAGGTTTGGAACGACATGAGGGTGAGTAATTTCTTCATTTTTGGGTGAACCAAACTTAAAGGGAAGTATGATGCTTAAAGTAATGTAGCTTGTTGAGGAAAGATGTGCTACTTTAGTAAACATTTGAGTTTTCTTGTTTTTTGCCAGGCTTGCAATAATATTAACACACTCAAAACAGAATACATACACTGGCAACTTTCTGCAGGTTACGTTGTGACACCAATGGGTTGTGCTAAGGGACATTCAGGAATCAAACACTGCTGTTGTTTGCTTATAGAAGATACACAATAGGTTTGTTAATGGCTTCATTCTGAATTATTTTTGTTGGTGCAAGCAAAGCAACTGACAATAATGTCTCAAAAATTTAATTTTCTCAATGTTAACGTCTTGATCACTGAATATAGTGGAATAGTCATGATGTATCTTTGTAGGCCAACCCAGACTTTAGCAACCCTTGACAAAACCTCAAAAAGATTTTTCCATTGACTTAAATCTTGTAGAAAATAAGATCTTTCACCAACAAAAGTTTATGATTCTTACACCTTTTTTGTGGCAATCTTCAGGAATACAGCTTTAATGAATTCTGAAGCCTGATACATTTGACAGAAGTAAAAAGCTGAATGTAGTCTCTAAACAAACTACAACATGGTCACATGACTTCATTTGTTGAATGGAGCTGTTTAGTTAGTTTTTTTTGTTTCATAAAATTAAGGTTGAACCACTGATTGACTTTTTTTTTTTTTATCAATGTTCTTGGTACCTTTCTGGACCTTGATTGTGGTAGTAACCTTGCTGTCTACAGAGGGTCCGAGTCAGATTTCATCAAAAATATCTTACATTTTGTTCTGAAGATGAACGAAGGTCTTACAGGTTTGGATCAACATGACGGTGAGTAATTACTAATAATAATTAAAAACCCAATAAGGCTATGAAAGCTAGTGAGTAGATGATGTTTCCAGTTTGGCGTATTAAATGTAACTGTCCCATTTAGCCACTTGTTACCAAGCACCTTTTTAGGTTAAAAGTAGTAAAAATCCCCAAAAAGTAAATGTATTTTATAATGTCATATAATAAATGTGAAAATAACTCGAGCTTGTGTTAACCACAAACTTTATTTCTCTCAATTAACTAAAAAACATGTTCAAAAAACCCACTGACTGAAGAATGATGAAACCAGAAATGCTTAAACGATCGTTTGAAGGGTTTGGCTTACAGAAATACATCATCTCTGCAGTGCTTCTGCTGTTATATGAAAGCATTATGACATTCACAGTCACTGTTAGATCACAATCAGTGATCCGATGCAGTCTCCTGCCTATATATATATTCAGAACAAAAGCACTCTGTGCTAAATGACATGAAATTTGTCTCCAGCTACTGTATCATTCACCTCCTCTGACAGGAGCTTAGGGTTTAAAATGGGTAGTGAAGCACTTTCTCAGCAGTTAGGAAATGAAAAGCATGCTAGTCTTTGAAAAACAGCTTATCACTTTTATGAAACGGCCTGTCTTACACCGAGGCACATTTGAGCCTTTATGATTCTGCCTCAGCTCAACCCACTACACAGCTCCAGCACACACACTGCAGCAGTCAAGCACTGGCTCTGCAGCTCCTCTCCTCCTGACACAGCTCTTTGATTACCACTGTGCCAGGCAGCACAGTGCAAGCAGGACCCGAGCAAACACACATGCTGGACTCCCTCTGGACAGATTCTCAGTGCTGCATTATCTAGTGTGTAGTCTGTATGCAAGACCACCGCAGTTTGACCTTGGGCTGGCTATATGAAAATATTTATGTGGGGCATACTGGGAAATAAATGGAAATATGTCTTATCCTTGCAATTGTTCATTTAGCTTGAGCTTCATCTTTCATTTAAACTTCTGACTTCATTTGCATTCAACTCTAATGTAGGATCAAGATGTCATCCTTTCAATCAGACTGACCTCTGACCTCGGCTGAGAACTGGGCGGAATGTCTGGTTATGAAAAGCTGTAGTTGTTGGTCCAGGTTACATTCTGACACGCTGATGTCCCAGGAACGGATACCTGCAGGTACAGAGAGACACGGGTAGCTGAACTTTACATGTGTACGCTTAGTTCATATCATACAATGAGCTCTTTTTTCACATGTATCATACGCTTGCTTTATTATATTACATTGGTAACACTTTACAATGAGGTGTCATTTGTTAGCATTAGGTTATTTATTAACATAAACAAACAATGAACAATTCACTTATAACATTATTTATTATCTTTGTTAACGTTAGTTCATAAAAATGCATTAGTAAATGCTGTAATTAGCATTAACTAAGATTAATAAACGCTGTAGAAGCATTATTCATTTTTAGTTAATTGATTAATTCATTAACTGATGTTTTAACTCATGTTAACTAATATACGTTATTGTAAAGTGTTGCCATTATAATTTATATTATAATTTTGTTATAAAAAATACATGCAATGCCAAGTTTGTTCAAAATGTTTTTGTATATATATATATATATATATATATATAAAAACACATATCATACTATTTCATTAATTACAGTAGTATTTAAATATTATAATAAGTTGAGTTAACAATTTCACTAATTTCCTATTTTCATATATAGCATATATCAATGTATATAATTATAATACTTAGTATTTTTGTATAACAATTTAAGTAAAAAGTTAAGTTAAAAATGCATTTCAATTTGCTATTTTATTCATACAAAAAATTTTTTTTAATAATAATAATTAAAATATTTATATTAATTTATTAGTTTATATTTAAGTAGCAATTTTTCAACCCTAGTTTTTGAGTGAGTCTCAGACATCTGCCGTATAGTTTTAACAGAGATTTAGTGTATGGTGCTCAGAACATTCATTGAGTTGTTACATAAGATCCCAAAATTTTAGATGCTTCTTAAGCCCCTACTGCACCGAACTTCAAAGTCCAAATTGGAGAATTAGGGAATAAAATGAAATCTCTATGCCTCTTAACTCTCCCCGGTTATGTCCTTCCTCCTCTGTTCTTCATAAAGATGAAGGACTGTTTTCCTCAGATTCTGTTTTGCTTTGTAGATGAAGTGTAAATCTTGCAAACACTGCAGTGTTTGTCCTCAGAAATGCTGTGTCATTGGGATTTAAAACAGGTAATGACCGCAAAGATGAACCGATACTTCTGTTTTCTCAGAATTAGATTTACACAGCCTACAGAAACACAAGACATTCTTTAGAGTATTGATTTTATTCTCATCGATATGCTAATTTGTGATTAAGAGTCTGGCAGGAGGAATGGGATAATCCTCAAGATTTCTAGATGTTCAATCATTAGAGAATGCTGCAGAGTGAACATGTCAGGATTGTAAATGTACTGAATGTGAGTAGCATAACTTATCTAAGTTAACTAAGTTTAGTTAACACTGAATATTATCTTCTATTTTGTTTGTTTCTGAGGTTTGTGCAGTTGGCAGCTCTGATTTGTTATTTAACATACTTATGTTTTAGACACAATAAAACATATTTAGAGTAGGCCTACTAAACCAAGAAGTTGCATTAAAAATGAACCAGAACTATTTTCTTTTCTGAAATAAGAAAACACTTCTGTTTGTACTTTTAAAAAACAAATTCATTAGCTTTTCTGTAAACTAGTTGATGATTTGTGCACTTAAAAAAAAACATTCAAATGAAAATAAACAAAACTTAAAGTGATAACTTATTTTGCCCACTTTTAACTTAATTACAGACTAATAAAATATTGAAAATCCGAAATAAAATAAATGAAATCATAAAATTATTTTTTGTTTTAAATTAAAAGATGAAAACGGCGCCATTTTTATTATCAACTCAAATAACTGTTTCAGTTGTTTGCATCTATGAAAAGTGTATAGCCTTTTATTTTAAGACATATGCATCATTTTGTTAAAGGCAAACAAGCTTATTTATTTAACTGTTTATTACACATAAGCTCAAATGTTAGATGCTCAAGGCTTGATGCTCCTACTGAATGACAGGCTACAAAAAGGTACCCATACATTAAAAAAAGTACTTTTGTATTATTTAGGGGTACAAAAATATGTGCCTTTTAGCTTTTGTAGCTTAGGGTATCAGCTTTGTACCTTTTTCCTGAGATTGAATGCACATTGTCCTTGACTATTTTATGCTTGAAAGAAAAATAAACACTAGGGACACTCCTACTGCCATGATAAATCACCGGCCTATAGTAGGTTTAAACACCTGCCCGAAATATAGAAGTAAATAAACAACATTTTCAACAACAATATCTCGAGATTCCAGTCCTTACAGACCAACAAAACTGCAGCTTCATCAATTTCATCCAGAAATGCAGAATTCATGGCGCAGTGCTCCGTGCAGTCAGGCGAGGTCGCCGCAGTGTTCTGCTGCTGCTGCTGGAGCTAGTGTGCAATGGATCATAAACGCTCCAACGAAGTACAAATGACAGGAGACGTGTAGACGTTACTCAGTTATGTCTACTAAATTATATTGCTGGTAATAATTAGGAAATTAACATTAACATTACTGAAACATGTAAGTAATTACATGAACACGCCCACCGCAGCGTAGTATGCAGCCTAGAGAGGTGTTCACTTGCATTGTATGAAGTTAAGATTAAGTTAAGAAGTATGCAAGACATCTCCTTGGTCTTTTTGTTGTTGTTGTTGTTTTGTTTTTTACAATATAACACCATGTAATACCTTAACGGCTTAATACATTTAAATTAGGTATAAGAATACATTTGGTAGGCTATGTGAATAACAAATAGCCGTTCAACAAAATGATTTGATTTTAAAAATATATTTGTGGAAAAAGCCTTGATGATGAGGCATGCTAAGAGGCTCACCGCGCTCTATGTGCTGTCTGGCGGTGTGCAGCTGGTGCTCTGTCGCGATCTCTCCGATCACGATGAGCATGTAAAAGTTTCCCTGGCGGGAGGTCGGCTGGAGCCGCTCTTCGGTGCTCGTCTGCCCGCCGTCCTCGTCCTCCTCCACCGCTGCCAGCGCACCTCGCGGCGGGATCTCCATGGAAACAACCCCGCGCGCCGACGCCGGGCCTGCGGTTATCTCCATGACAACTGCTGCCACCTGCCCTGCTGCAAAGTTAAAACAGCTCGGGGATGCTGCTCAAACTATGCGAAACTAGGCGCTGTTTACCTGCGTCTGATTGGCTAAAAGACCATGCAGCTGTGTGATGTCACAGCTCGACGCCAAAAAAAAATAAAAAATGCTACGCTCGAGGCAACATTGTTAACTTAAATGTAACGGCCTGTGGCCTGTGGTTGCAGTTAAAGATAGGTATGTGAATATTCGTCTGGAATTCAGCTGTTGTGAACAAATCATTCATGATAATTAATAGGTAATAACTTTTCATTGTTATTTCTGTACGATAGGCTGTGGATTTACGTTAGACAGGCAGACATACATACAGACAGACAGACAGATAGATAGATAGATAGATGACAGATAGATAGATAGATAGATAGATGACAGACAGATAGATAGATAGATGACATAGATAGATAGATGACAGATAGATAGATAGATAGATAGATGACAGATAGATAGATAGATGACAGATAGATAGATAGATAGATAGATGACAGACAGATAGATAGATAGATGACAGATAGATAGATGACAGATAGATAGATAGATAGATAGATGACAGACAGATAGATAGATAGATGACAGATAAATAGATAGATAGATAGATAGATGACATAGATAGATAGATGACAGATAGATAGATAGATAGATAGATGACAGACAGATAAATAGATAGATGACATAGATAGATAGATGACAGATAGATAGATAGATGACAGATAGATAGATAGATAGATAGATGACAGATAGATAGATAGAT
>JAUMHI010000074.1:7775148-7787790 GCA_032359435.1 Enteromius unitaeniatus
TAGATAGATAGATAGATGACAGATAGATAGATAGATAGATAGATAGATGACAGATAGATAGATAGATAGATAGATAGATGATAGATGACAGATAGATGACAGATAGATAGATAGATAGATAGATAGATGATAGATGACAGATAGATGATAGATAGATAGATGACAGATGACAGATAGATAGATAGATGACAGATAGATAGATGACAGATAGATAGATAGATGACAGATAGATAGATAGATGACAGATGACAGATAGATAGATAGATGACAGATAGATAGATAGATAGATAGATGACAGATAGATAGATAGATGACAGATAGATTATATAGACTATTTCAGTCTTTCTATTTCAGAATTTAACGTTTAATTTGATATTACTTGCTTATTAATTGTGAAATTTACTAGCAAATTTACTAGCAATGTATGACTTAAATGTTTTCCACATCATTTTATCAGTGTAGTCAAATAGTGCATATAAAATACATATACAATAATATTTTGATTACTTAGCAGTACTTATTCACATCTAACCTATGTGTGTGTGTGCAATACACACACACACATATATATATATAGGAAATGAAATGCAGGTTAGACGTGAATACATAAGCACTGCTAAGCAATCAAAATATTGTTTCTCCATATTTTGCCTATTTTCTTATTTTTCTTTTTTCTCTCTCTTTTTTTTGTAAAACTACTTTTAAAAATGTTGCTTTTATTACAGTTAGTCAAAAAAGCAATGATGTGTGAAAAAAGCTACTACACTGATATTAGACTGATCCTTTAGGATTATGAGACAAAAATATTTTTTAAAGCTGGTCAAAGAACATACGCTATATGCGTTTTTCATACATCCTGAAATATGCCTAGATCAGGATTTTTTTACATTTTGTTAGTGTAAGGCAACCAAAGATTTAAAACAGAGAGAAAAAGGAGGGAGATGCTCTAAAAATAAATAAATAAAAGCTTGGGCTTTCCCTCTGAAGGTGAGTTAAGATGCAGAAGCACCTGTCTGGGCATAGGCTAGATTTAACAGTGAGTCAGCAGTCTGTCAGTCTAATAAAAATGACCTCATACTGTCCTCTGCTGGACATTATAGACAAGTGCAGTACTCACATTTATGAATACATAATAATGATAGGGTTATATGTAATACTATTTGTTGTTTGTCATTTAGAGAGCACTTACACATGAACAGACGAAACACAACATATCAGATATCAGGTAAAAAGGCTTTGGACAAAGCCGTTGCTGAATAATATTGCAGCTTTAATGACTCTCTAATTGTTGTCTGATTCCTCAGATCCTCAGCACCTTTGGGATTTAAAGTACAGACACTGTGACTGAATTTTGCTGTTTGGCCAGTAACTGCCCAACTTAAATGCTGAGCCGAGGAGCTGAAATGAATCTGGCAGTTTTTCACATAAGCTGTAGAGCAAATACCTCACAAATCCAAACGACAGGTAGGATGACATTGCAATCCCACTCTCTGATCCATCAGGTGATGCTGGTATTTTTAGCTGCTAGCTGCCATATTAGACAGTCATGAGAAAGGCTCACCCAGAATGCAAGCAAAGAGAATTAGCAAGGTCAGTCGTCTGAAGCTTGCGCTTGAGGTCAAAACGCGAATCTCAACATTAGTAAAATTTAAACAATAATTTTATAATATTTATTTCGTGTTATATAATTATTATGTTCACATTTATTAATTTATTTTAAATATATGAAAATAGGATTTATTTAATATATTTATAATTAATGATTATTTTATTTAACTTTTTATTTTTTTAATACTTAATTTAATATTATAGATATCATTTATATTAACTTCTGATATCTTTAGCTGCAAGCTGGCTTATTGGTGTCATGCCCATGTCTGTGTTTTCTGTCACTAGCTCGTTTTGGTTTCGTTTTTTCCTGTTTGTCCTTATTTGGTCTTGTTCGTCTTTGTTCTTGACTTGTTCCTCACCTGTCCTGCATCTTCGCTTGTGTATTTAAACCCTGTGTATTCTGTCCAGTTCATCTGTTCTCAATGTTATTTTGGTTGTGTTTCTTGGAGTGTTTGTACCTTTGTTCTTTGTCTACTCCAGTTCCAGTAAAGTGTTTGAGTTACACCCTTTGTCTCCACCTGCTGCTGCTCCTACACCCAACCCTGACTATTGGCTGGTCAATAGAAAGCAAGCAGAAGGAAAAAAGAGTTAATCAGAACTCAAATCTCAACATCAGTGAAATATTTAATATGTACTTTTAAAGATTATTATTATTTGCATGTTAAATTGTAATATATTATTGATATTTTTCAGGTATTTTTTTACGTTTAAAATAGTAATTTTATTACATATTTTATTTAGTTTTTTTATATCAAGTTATATTATCAGTCACTAGAAAGGCGCAGACATAAATATATGCACAATGGTGCATGAGGTGCAAAGAAAAAAAATTGCTAAGAATTCTTAAAAAATATGGGTAATAATGTGTCACCCAAAACACATTCGCACATGTTTCTGAATCCTTTTTTTATTATACATTTAATTTAATTTTGTATCATATATTGTGTTTCTTATTTTATTGTTTAAATCAGCAGTTAAATAATTTTCATTATTTTTTTATTTTATATTTACTCTAAATTAAATATAAAATTTATTTCACACATAAACATTTATATATTTTTTTTATTTTAAAAACATTTTTGAATATATTACACATTAATTAATTAAGTTCTTACTGTATGTTTTAACAAACATTCTCGAAGCCGTCAAACCATATTTGAACTCGGATCAAATTAGTTCTTTCTGAAACAACCTTAGTACTTAAGTGATTGAGCTCAAGAGGCTTCATCTCCTACCAGTTACTGTCCTGATTAAGTGTCCATTCAATCAACCTCACAATCACCAAGTGATTACAGCTATGACCATGTTCAATCCTCCACAATGACAGGAGCAGAAATCCATTCAAGTAATTCAGCTCTACAGGCCTTCAGCTTTTCACAGCCATAAAGAAGGCTGGCTCTACTTTACTTTTATGTCCCTAGGGGGCAACATCACACTCTTTTTTCGTTCAAAAAATGATGAAATATTGATCTGCAAAAGAGGTTTTGGGGGGCCGCATACATATGTGGCATCAGTGACAAAGCTGAGCAATAAGTCTAAAGGCACACATAAGCACCTTAAAGAAGGCAAGGACGGATGTAGCCAGCGTCACGCATAACACATCTTAACAAATAACCATCAAAACCAAACTGTCTGTCTGAAACGCTTCCTGGTGGCTGAGCCAAAAAAAGAAGCTTCAAAGATAGATTTACAACTTCTTTCTGTGAATCCATCAATTCTTGCTATGTTAAATGTCATCACTGCTGAATTATCTGTACGAGAGATAATTCTGGCATCCACCGACCAGTCAAAGGGAATATCCAATTCAGAAGTTGTGCTTTTTTGCTCTTTTTAACAAGCTTATGTTTCCCTTTTTGCTTCAGATTTTGGATTCACTTTCAAGGCTCTGATCAGAACAATCAGATTCTGACTCTTATGGCTCTTAAGAGCTCACTACGCAAAAGCAAAGTAATAAAGTGACGTCTCAACATATGCTACTTGTCAGAACCTCATTTAGCCTTGGTTTGGAACAAGTGGCAAGTAATTGATTCCAAAAGGAGAAAGAGGAGATCAATACAGCACTTACAGGCAAAGAATAGATAAATATTTTCAGGGCTCCAAAGATTGAATGTAATGTTTTTTTTTATGTAACCACAAAATGTTGTGTTTCTATAGTGGACCGGCACCATTTTGTCATTATAATATAATATAGTAAATGTAATAATATACTGAAGAAAAGATGAGGAAATTGATGTTTGCACAATTTACTGTTATTGGCCAGTTTATTTAGGTGACTGATAGTGACTAATGAGGAATGGGCTTTTATTTTTGTAGTTTATTTATTTATTGATTTTACCGAATATGAGCATGCAACATCGTTAATGTTCTGCAGGCAATTTCAGCTATAAAAGGGGTGATAAAAAGTCTTATTTTGGATATCTTTATCTGTTTAGAAATGTAACAATGCAAACTTTCATTATTAATTTGCTTTTTTTTCTTTAGCTTTATTTTAATGGACATTTTTCAACTACTTTGAGTCGTCCTTAATCAGGAGTATTTTTGGAGTATTTTCAGTAAGTTTTATAACAATTTTTTAAAATTAATTTTAAAAGAATAATTCTTAAAAATAAAAATAAGTCTTAAAATAATTATTGTATTTTTAGCAAAAATATATTTATATTATTCGTCTTATGCAAATATAAAAAAAATAACTGATACACAGACGACTTTACAAAACAAGTTATATTGCACTTTAATGCACAAAACAGCAGATTAACAATAAATATGACAGTATCACATGTTTACATCAACCAGATATTTGAAGAACAATTTTTTTACAACTTTGCTTTAGTGACGTCAGTCTCTTCACTTAAAAAAATATTAATATAAATAAAACTGTAGTAATTTATGATGTATAATGCATATGTACTCAATCCCATTACAATCCATTTAGAATCGTGTTCATCACAAACACTTTAACAAGAAAAAGTTGCAGAGAGCCCCGCGCGGACAGTCGCACATCTTGCCGATTCGAGAGCCTTTTCTGATCGCGCACTGCTCCCCCAAATCACACTGGCAAGAGAAAACAAGACATCGTGCAGCGTTAGTGCGTAAAAGCGCACTTATTTAAGGATGATGATTATGATGATTCATTAAAAAAAACAAGAATTCCCATCTAAAATTCTATTTATTGCTAAATAAATAAATTAGGAGATGTCTTACTATTACATCTAAATAATAAATAGGAAAAGAAGGGCAAGACGCATATCCATGCAATTGCGCAATGACAATGTCGCCAGCACAAACAATGTGCACTTATAAGTTAAAATGTATCATATAAATATATACCATGGGAACTTGACCAAATTTCTTCTCCCAAGGTGGAATTCGTTTCGTCTGCAGCTTTTCCAGAACTTCTTGCAGAGCCCCGAGCTGGTTTGACAAAACATTTGGAAAGATGTTTCCTTTCAATCTCTCTTTTTTTTTTAATAAAAAAAATCAAATCACTCCGAAATAATACAATATATCAATTAACACAAAAATCAAGCAAAAATGTTTACAAGTTCTGGGACTTTTGAGTATAGCTTAATGTCTATTGCGCGGCAAAAGATGCATTACTCACCAGCTGTTTTTCACTTGTCAGGTTTGGGTCTTTGGGGTAGAAGTCTCTAATGGCTCTCGTGTCCAGATCCACCTCTATCTCCGGCTCTGACTCGTTCGCTTTGGCTCCGGTCAACAAGCAGAGCAGCAGCGCGCACACAGCCAAGCGCGTCTTCAGACTGGAGCTCTCCATGGTCCTGAATTTAGGGGGCTTTGGCACTTGAGCGCGCAACGCCGTTATACGTCTCTATGCAAAGTTTTGGCGCAAATAACCATCTCGACAGCCTTGCACCCTTTTATGTGCTCCAAACTACATGCATTTATGTGATCTGGTGTCGCCCCGCCTTTAACATTGATTTCGTTCGCACGTAAGCGCGATCATTCATTGCGTAAATGCGCTGGAGACAAGTCATCAAATGCGTTAATGTTGCCCCCGGAATGTTTTTTTTTTTTGTTGTTGTTGTTTTTTTTACTTCTCTAAGGACACATTCGTCTGTGTGGTTAGATTCAGTTGTGAGGGGCAAAAACTGCAGGCTCTTTTGATTGTATAAGAGAAGCTTTTGAACATTTTGGAGCACTTTGGTAAACATAAATGGCAGCTTAAATCTGATTGCATAAGACTTATTACATCTATCTATCTCTCTATCTTTCTCTCTATCTATCTATATTGCGTGAGCTATATACAGTTCTCAGCAATAATTTTTGTACACCAGAACGTGAATACAGATGCTTGACTCTTAATATGCTTCACATACACAGCAGGGACATAACAGAAAGGGGCTCCTGGTGTTACAGTAATTATGCCAGGCGTATCTGACTGTATTTGAACCACATGCATAAAATGTGGGGAAAGTCATATGCTCGGATAAATTAAATATCTATTACTTGATTTATTTTGCATTTCGATCCTTAAAGTTCCTAGAAACTTCAAATGAGCACTTGAACATTCTAGTATTTTATGAGTGGCAATGTGAAGAGGAAGTTTGCTTATTAGGGATTTTAGGAAATGCTTAATACTTTTCTCATTTATGTGTTTAATTGCACGGGGCCAAGAGCCATCTGCACTCTGAAAGTGTAGATGCCTCACTACTTAAGCATGTCTAGACTCATCTAAGCCTCACTGGAATGTGAATAGGTTTTTTTTTTTTATTTAAAATAAATGTTTTCCAATAGAGGGCTTTTTTTTTCTTGGGTAGATGTAATAGGCTAATATTTTTGCCCGTCTGTGACGTCATATGTAGAGGAAATTATTTTTAAGGTTGAATTTGATAGGCTATTTGTGTATCAGAAGATCAAACAATTTCTGCCCGACAACATTCAAATTTACCAGGAATTTGAAGAATGCGTCTCACAGTTAGGGTATTGTGGAAATAAAATACGTTCGCTGTCAGTTATATGATGGGGATTAACTCGCACAAGAGTTCTAACCGAAGGTGATGTTTTTTAATTTCCCAACAGGACCCTTTAACAATGGGCGTGAGGCATATGACTCACTCTCTTTAGTCCATATCTGTATCAAAACATAACCGATCAATGGCAAACACACCAAGTGTTTTTAGAAGAATTCTGCCTCCTGTGCCCATACAACTCTGACAAGGCTTAAAAATATAGACTGGGGTGTGTTAATAGGGGAAAAAAAATATTTTTGCACAATTCCCATTCACAAAATGACAATGGATGGCATCAAATAATATGCGGTGGGAATAAACTAAGTGGAAAGATGTAGCCCATAACCCCTGTCAATGGGTTCATAAATCAAACAGTGCAGTGAGCAAACTCGTTCTTCTTTCCAAACACGACTAGATCGGAAATAGAGGTTATGGGTGAATGAAAACCATTTTCGTGTGTAAATCTTCCTGAACACCTATTAAAAAATATAACCACCAGACAAGATTGAGAGATTTGTATGTATAAAATGATTCTCTGCTGCTGATATAAAACATTTTTGGATGCTTTACTAAATACACTTATTCTCTTGGCCAGGCTGACAAGCATTTAACTGGGTTTAACTACGCACGTCCTGATTTTGCCAAGTAGTATGTGTCCCTAGGTCAACATATTTTGTTGACCCTGTCTTGACCATATAACTACACCTAAACCCAACCTTATCCATGAGTAATGCCTAAAATCAGAGGACAAGCACCTAATATTGTGTGTCACAAAAACTGTAAACTGTTTATTCAAATCTGATTGGTTAATCATAATGTTGTCCCAGGGTCAACATCTTTGTTGACATCTTGCACTTGGCAAAATCAGGATAGCGGTTTAGCCACTGTCCAGTGCATTGGTACAAGACAGTCTCTTTTACATATCACAGCTGAAAACCACTGCTAAATATTTGCCAGGTTACGATCAAAAGATGGTCGTCATCAATCAACCAGCTATTCAGATTAAAATCACACAAATCAAAATCTGCCAGTGACATTTGCCCAAGGCCTTGGAAACAGGGTGTTTTCAAAGCAAGTGCATTGCACAAACCTTCATCTATTTTTAGCACTGCAGTGAGTGTTGAGTTAAGGGGTTTAAAATCTTACCCTTGTTCCACTGCCATATTCAGTCTTCGCTATGGGGCATGATTTGATTCCCATTTGTCTCCTTGGGATCCGCTTATGTCTGCCCACGTCTGCATGTCTTCCAAAAACCCCATGTGCCGCCTCAACCTCCCAAACTTCATCCCCAGTCCCATAACCCCTGCAGTGTTTGACATACCATGCTTTTACCCATAATTAACCTATCAGTCTCTCTGTATTTTATGCACTGAAAAAAAGTACAAAGACAGCTAAATTCATGGTTAGAGCCTATTATGTTCAACAGGTGACACACAACATGATTGAAACGATAGGTTGTTATATTTTTCAAGTATCAATACTTAAAGGATACACTTCAGCTTTTCTCTCTTAAATGGTTAACTTTTATTAGGTTAGATGGCATATTGATTTTAACCGAATGGTATTTAACGCGGATAAAGATCCTAGATGGCATAACTCACAACTTTCAAAATTTTTATACAGCAAAAAAAAACCCATTGCGACTGCTTTCTATTTATTTTCTATCTATTTACTTTTCTTCGAAAAGACATTTACTCAGCTGAACTTTCGGTATGTTGTGGTTGCTACACAATACTATCCACTGAATGCCCTGCACTTCTTTATCACATGCTTGTCTTTATTCCTGTCAGAAATTAAAAATTGAGCTATTCCCTGACTAAGGTCTGTATCTGGATCACACTGTCCATTTATGATCATATTCTTAGTATGTCATTGATTTGAAGAAGGCATCTTACTTTTGCGCACCAGTTGTGCATATTGCATATAGGCTATTCCCACTGTTCTGAACAAACTTCAACAAAACTGTAAAAAACATCTCTTCTTCACTCTAATTAATGCGTTTTCAAAGACTTTTCCATTGGTAGCTTTGCAAGTGCTTTTCCGTTTATGATTTGGTTTTTATTCCTAAACAACCGGCTGTTACTTTTTACTTTGTTAAACTATAGATAAAGGTTTGTTTTGAATCAGCCCGGTCATACAGAAATTCAAAGAAGCAAGTTTAAATATTTCACAAGCTATTAATTCGTTAGTGCATTATATCCACTGTTGCAGAAAGGGAGATCAGGACTATTTCTTAATCGCGCTTTTAACACAATCAAGACTATCAGGAAGTGGGAAGCACTGAATGTGCACAGATTGGTCTTTGTGTCCATTTTAAACACAGACTTAAGGCATTCCACTTCCACCGTTTCGTTTATCAAAGTGACAGTCAAAATTAAGCCCTGTGGAAAAAAATCTACCTATTGATCTGCTCATTGATCAGAAAGGACCACCACAAAACAACTTGCCTCAGAAATGAGTCAGACAACGTACTTATCAGGTGGAGCACACCCTGATAGTGTTAAACATCTAATTACATCCTGCCTGAAAGAATCAGATTAACCTCTCAGAGGTCACTAATCGTAAATGGGTCTTTTCCAAACTTGCACTTTCAGCTTTCTGCATCAACATGCTTGGACTCAGGGGCTTGGGTCAGTGAAGCTGACTAATCATCACCAGATTAGTTGCATGTCCTGTAAGCGCATCATCCAATTTTTGTAACCACATGTACTTTAATGTTCAGGCTTGACATGCGCATTGACTTGGGTTTGCACTAATCAGCTGTTCCACAAGGTGGCAACACTATCCTGGACCAAAAAAAAACTAAAGAGAGGTACGACAAAAAAGCAAAGACAGTTAAAAATACAGTTGACGCTAGACACAAATGAAGCTTTCTAGTTTAAACTAAGTACACATTGAAAGGCTGTGCGTTCTGTATGCATATGCGTAACAAAACTGAAGTATACTTTGGTAATGTGCCATTAACATGCTTCATCTAAAAACAACCACGTCGCTCTATATTTGTGTGCGCTTGCTTTATTTCAATATCTGAAACAAGAAAATTAAGCGCGCAGAAGATGCGATATGTGAATGTACCTTAATGGACTCTTTCATACAGATGGTCACTTGTTGCCACCTACTGGCGTGGCAATGTGACTTTCAGAAATTGTCATAAAACAAAATACTTACTATATTATATTATTAAATTTTTTGTAGCTGTATATCTAAAGTCACAGCCAAACACATTTATACAAATGTCAATGGAATTGCTAAATTGTGGATGTAAACAGTCAGGACAAATGACACAAGGCAACACTCATAAGGTTCCCAAATTCCCTTGCTAGCTAGCAGCAGTTGTGTGTATTTACTGGCCACCGCAGAGCTGTTCCTCATGTCTCCGGCCTGAGGAGACAGGACGGCAGAACAGCCTTCGATGCTTACAGGCCCCTGAATTTAAAGGCCATGTCACTTACAGCTGTCTCCTACATCTGCCCAATTCCTCATTCTGACAGGCAGATCAGCCCCAATGCAAGCGGCCAGCAGCAAATTCGATTTTATCAGCGCCCCAGGAGTTAACTTGTCATCTCGTTTTGCGTTACTTTTCATGTCAGTAGAACATGTGCGAGCGTCACTTTAGCAGTCGGTGAAGTTTTTCTCATAAGCTGCTTTGTCAGACACTAATAAATGGCGCTCATTTACTTTGGCAGGAATTTGTGTTTGGAAGGATTGCCATGATTAAAGAAGCGAATAACGAGAAATAACGCTTGAGATCATAGAGAAACTCTTCAAAGGCCATGTTTTAATGATCACTATGCTGGATGCCATGTGACATCATCAGCCTCTGCAAAGCTGGTAAAATACTGCAGATATTATGAGTAATAAACTAGCGCACTTTCTCTTTGTTTAAATCGTCAGCTTTTGACCTTTTGAATCTGTTTGTTATTTCCGTTTAAGCTTAATTGAATACGTATGGATGTGCATCCAGGCAAGAAAGTGTTTAATTACAAGGGCCCAAGTAACTATGCAAGGATATGAGTTTGTGTGTGTGAAAACGAGAGCACATACCAGTTCTTTGAAGATGAATCCCTGTAGAGGTTTCTCTTCCTGTGTGGGAGAGACCAGGCCTCATTATCTCTTGATTCTTCCCCTACTCCCATATCACCAGTGAATATTGTCACGTGATCTAGATGTACATGTTCAGATGGGCCGTATTCAGCTGCTGGTTGGTATATTCTGTGTGGGTGTGTGAAGGAAAAACCCAATACTTAATTAAAATGCTGATGGAATCTGTAGGGTGGAAATCTGCTGAAGTACAGGACAAAAGAGCAACCATAGAAAACTGCTTGATTGGGGTTGAAATTGGAGAATATTTCCTGTACTTCTCCGTTTGCAAAAGGGATACCCAAATTGTTCAAATTCTGATTTTAAGTCTATTTATATTTAAGTGCATTAACCTTGTATGATTTTTAACCACCTTCCATTCACCTTGTTTCATCCCAAATTATGTGTTTCCATTCATTAAGTTTGAAATATCATGTATTTTTATTTTATTTAGAAATTTAAGACATATTTGCATATTGCAAATTACTTGTACTTTAAGTTTTTTTTTTTTTAGAAATGATTAAGTATTATCAAAGATTATAGAACGTGTCACTCGTATAGTTTTAAATGGGGGAAAATGCAGTGCTTAACATGGCTGATCAATCACAGGAAGCCCCGCCTTCTGAATAATATAGCCAATCGCTGCTTTGTAAAGTCAGAGCATCACTGCATCTGCCGTTAGAAGTTCCAGTTGCTATAGAAACACTTAGCATTCTGAGACGTGTGCCTGACTGATCTCGCCTGAGATATAAGCTTTCTATAATGCTATTTGAAAAAAAGAAACATAATTTATTGCACAGTTGTCAGATTTCATTAATACTTCAAATATGAAATTTATTCGTAAGCTTAGTGAACAGTTTTGAGAATTTGAACAGAGAATTTGATGTTCCCCCATTCAAAGAGATAGGAGCTGCACTTGGATTCCCGAGAGGCATTTCAAAGATGGCCGCCGAGTCACATGACTTGTCTCAACGGCTCTGACTTGTCTCAAAGGTAGTTTGGTATTATGTATTAATGTTTAATGTTTAAGATTTAGATTTTGTCTTAAAATAGTAGGAAATAGATAAATAAACCCACAATCCTACAGAGGACATGTGGTTTGGAATAAAATAAAATAAATTATGCTAAATAGTTTGGAAAACAAACTGATAAAAAATAAGTACTTTTGTGTTTATTTAGGCTAAATGAACCCACAATTCTAATTACAGTACAACAGGGGCCCGTTTCTGAAAGGAGGTTAAGTGAAAACTCAGAGTATGTTAACCCTGAAATAAGAGAAAATCTTTTCCCTGGTAACGGTGGTATTGTGTGGTTGAGCTATCTGGGATAATTGTCAAAAATTTGTGACAAGTAGATACTTGTCTGGCGCCCGAACATTAGTAAGCAATTGTCTTTTTTTTCTTTTTTGGGGTTTCCATTTTTAAGTCAAGTAAAGTTTGAGAGCTGACATTAATATTGAAATGTGGTCTAGCGGTTCGGATACAGCGTCAGCACATGGGACGACCCGGGGTTGCTTCCCATATCCAACGGAATTTTTTTTTTTTGCTTAAATAACAAGTAAAATAATTATTTTGGGCAACCTCTGTTACACCCCAAAACGTTACATTTTTGTTTGAGCGTTACAGCTTTTCGTTGCTATCAATTAAGTTACGTATATCCATAATGTAATCCGTTCTTACATCACTAACATCGCCCATCGTGGCCGTGCTCTTACATTTCTTTGCTTATGAAAGCTTTCTGTATCGGGGATGCTGAGTAAGTAAGGCCACTATGTATTTAAAAAAAAATCCTTGACATGCTCAAACCTTACCTGATTGAATTATATTTTTAATTTAATTTTCAGTTGCTGCCATGTTCTTTTAATACCTGCAGGATTGCACCTAAATGACAATTACAATTAGATTCAATAAGTTTTACCTTTGATATTACTGCAAAAAATAATATTAGCTTATAATAATATTAATAAATAATATTAATATTAGCT
>JAUMHI010000074.1:7796098-7817356 GCA_032359435.1 Enteromius unitaeniatus
TATATTAAACAAATAAAACACAGGACACGGAGCTGCTGCTTCACCTTCTGAGTCTCTATATTGTTTGAGCAGCGCGCTCCCTCCCCCATCAGGTGAACGAGTCCTAAGACAGAAATAATGGATTGTCCATATCAATCTCAGCAGGGAATATTAATCGTTATTCACAAATATATATTTGGTAATACACGATAACGATCACACTTTAATGACATTTAATTAATATATATATTTAATATATATATATATATCTCATCACTACACCTGTTTGTTTGCCTGTCAAGACTATTGAAGATTTGCCATTTTGTGAATTCGGATTTGCCTTTGTGCCTTCCTTCACCACACCCATGACACAACCACCCCTATAGATTTAAATTTAGTTTCATTTTCCATAATCCCTGACCGACAGAGGAACATCTCCACAGCAGAAATTTAAATCTTTAACGACTCAAATTGAGGCAGAGCGAAAGATTGGATTTTTTTCAATCAGGTAGGGTACAAGTGACTTCAAAACATTTCAGCTGGTTTAGGCTATATATATTGTGCTTATTATTTATGTTAAATAATTGGCCCATCTCAAAGCTGTCTGTCCTTGCCTAAGTCCTTGAAAATGTTGTCAAAAATCAATTAAAGGACATTCATTCTGTTATCCTGTCTAATTTTCACTCTGGTTTTAAAAAAAACAACACAGAACAACTACTACAACCGTAAAAGTACTAAATGACTTTATTGAATATGTTGACAACATGAAACACTGTGCAGCTTTATTCATTGATCTATATAAAGCATTTGATATGGATGATCATACCTAGCTGATACAACACATTTTCTGTATCTGATTATCTGTACATGCTATTGGTTGGTTTAATAATTGTCTCTCTAATAGAACTCAGTGTAGGTTGTATTTCTAGTTTACTTAATGTAACTAAAAGTGTGTGATGGGTCAGTCCTAGGACCACTCCCATTTGCTATATTAATAATATTGATCAAAATGTTAATTTACAAATGTTCACTATCACGCTGAAGACACAATTATATAGTTGATAATCTACACCTAATCTGGCTCTTTCACAGTTACAACTTTTAACATTGCTTAGCATAATGTATGATGCTGATAAAACAAAATCTATGTTGTTTTCTAAATCAAAATCAATCCCACATGATCTTTCCATTACAACCTCGGGAATATACAGACTATTAAAAACATAATGCTGTATAAGAAATTGAAAAGAAAGAAGCTTTAAATAAATATTTAAACCTTCATGAATAAATCCAACCTGTCATGTGTACTGTCGGTTTGGTTTTGCTTCAGTTTTGTGTTTTCCTGGTTTTTCTATTTTGATCATGTTCTGGTTCTTGTTTAGTTTAATCAGTTTAACTCATCATCCACATGTTTTACTGTGTTTAACACTAGATTTACTAAACCTGCGCAAATTTGCGCAACATCCAGGACCTGCCCCCCCGCTGACTCTATTGTTCCCCTTCTTTTGTTTTGCAAATGAGCCATTACCTTTGAGGGCTGGCACATTTGCAAGCCAGGTTAAACCAGTGGGGGAAGGTTTGTTGCATGGCTGAACTGAGAGAGAGTCATGAGTAAATGTGCTTTTTTCTATAGGCTTGTATAGCACATATCAGAAAAGATCACTGGTGTAAAATTATACACACATTTACATACCTTCATGTGGTTATAGTCTGTTATCGTGTTGGGTTTCCTCTTTCTGCTGGCACCGATCGTCACAACTATATACAAGTTCCAACACTGAGGTTAGGGTTATCTCTTTAATAATATAGATATTTCAAACTTTGCAAAACTGAGCATTACACTAGCATTTGCAAGCCATGCAACAAACATTGTGGGGGAATGTTTGTAGCATGGCAGGACTGAGTTCATTGTATATAAAAGAGATTCAAAAGCAGAACTTGGTTACACATTGTAATTTGTATTTTCTCACACAACTAAATACAAGTTTTAACACTGGGGTTAGGGTTATCTCTTTGATAATATATATGTTTCAAACTTTGTACAACTGAGCCATTACATTTCTGGTGGCAGTAATCAAAGAGATGATGTCCCGGGATAGATTCATTTCAATTAAGCAACAGCTTCGATTTGATGACAAGGACACAAGGGCAGATTGGGTAAAAACAGACAAACTTGCTGCGATCTCTGACATCTGAACACACTTCACCAAGTACTGTGCTGAGAGTTTCACTCCAGGAGAACACATGACCATAGATGAACAGCTGTTCCATACCACGGTTTGTTGTCCATTCACCCAGTATATCGCAACCATGCTTGACAAATTCGGGATCAAGTTCTGGACGGCCACGGATTTGGAGACCAAATATGTCTGCAATGCCTCCCCTTATTTGGGAAAGGGCCCCATTCATCAGAAGGGGTAGAGGCTGGCAGAGAGTGTGGTCATGAAACTGATGGAGCCATTTTTAGATGATGGGAGAAATGTCATGACAGACAATTTCTTCACCTCACTTACACTGTCGCACAGACCGCTTCAGCACAAAACAACACTATTGGGCACGATGAATAAAGTTTGCTGTGAACTTCTTTTGCTTGCAAAACACACTGCACAATGAGACTTAATGGTGCTGATGTACTCCACAAGAGCATCAACACGCAGGTAGCCAGTAGCGTTTTTTTACAATATGCTGGACCTGGCGGCGGTGAATGCCTTCATTCTTTTCAAGGCATGCAGGGTGGAAAGTCAAAAGAAGATTGTTTCTGAGTCTTCTAGCAAGTTAAATTAATTGCCAATTCATGCAGCACAAGGCTATAGAGGCAGAGAGGAAGGCTGCTGAGGCTGCTGTGCCAGGAAAGGTATGGACAACTCAGTGGCAGGTGCAAGAGAGTTGCAACCGAAATGGCAGCAGGTTTACCTGTGCAACATGTAAAAATGTATCTGCGCCAAATGCAGGAATGATGGACACTGCGTATGCAAATGCTGCAAAGATTCAAATATATGTTTCTACTTTGGAACTTGTATATAGTTGTGTGAGAAAATAAAAAATCTTTTGGACAGTTCTTTGACTATATTCCAGGGGCCAGATGATTTCAGCATGGTAAAAAGTTAATCTATTCACAAAGTTTCACCATGATATTTTAGCGCGGATGTATACCTACCCAAATTGCACTGTAGCCCTATTCAGACGGGACTAGTTTTCTAAACTACTGTACGTGTGAGCTTCAATTCTTATCACCTGCCATCAGGTATAAACCATCTATGTTTATTACAGAGGTGAGAGGGTCTGTTTTGTTCGTCATTTGGGCATCACAGAGATCTCGCACTCTGTATGCATGCATCGCTATAGTCATTCAGATTGATTACAATTAGTATAATCACAAATACCATGGTGAAGCTAAATGGCTAGTATAGCAAAACCATGTTAATGTGTGGTTAATTTAGTTAAATTATTATGATTTTTATTTGTAGTAAACCCATGTTTAATTATGATAATTATTATAGTAGACTGCGTCTACTGGCATTTGCATAATGGGTGTGACAGTATACATCAGTCTGGCATACTGTTTATAAGAGGCATCCAAATGCAAGGACATTATCAAAGACATATTCTTGAAACTTTTTATTATTTTCCAGAAAATGTCTAGTCCAAGCACATGCAGCGAAATGTCCAGTTCAGGTTTTTTCTCATGTTCAGATGACGAAGACAGTGATGGCCCTCAAAATCAAGGGTATGTACATACAACACACATTTTATTTATTTATGTTTTGCTTAATATGTTCATTTATTTTGTATTAAATTTATGCATTTAGAAGCTTGGCTCATTTCTTGCTATATTTAATGTAGAAAAGTACATATATATATATATATATATGTGTGTGTGTGTGTGTGTGTGTGTGTGTGTGTGTGGGTGGGTGTGTGGGTGTGTGGGTGTGTATGACCAGACAATCGGCATATAAACATATAATGAATGTTAAAAATAAATAAAAGTGTCAATATAAATTAATTCAGTGGCGGCTGGTGGAAACATTCTAGGTAGGGATGTGCCACATCCAACAGTTTTAGTAAACATCCCAATATGATTTAATGCAGATAAAGAAAAAAGGTTAGGAAAAAAGTTAATGGAAGGAAACAAAATATCAAGACAAGATTTTGACCTGGAGACCTGGAGCATATTTTAAGCAATATACTGTTTATTGTGGGGACTGGGGGAAACAAGCAAAGGCAAGGTGCAGGTATTACATGAAATTAAATAAAAAAATAACAAGAAGAAAAAGAACACACAGAATTTTGTCATGAACAACAATTAATAAAGTACACAAGAAACATAATGGCTATAAAAAGAAAACTAACAAATGTAACAAGTTTTACAGTGCCACCCCCTGCCCGTGGCTTCAGGAAAACATATATGTTTAAATATACAATATTTTATAAAAATTATTTTATACACTATTGCAGTAAAGTACTTATATGAGTCCATGCTTTTATTTCTCATTCAACTGACAGAGACAAATATATATATATATATATATATATATTGTATTTTACATTTACAAAATTTTAAAACATTTCTATACTTACTATTACAGCCATCATCTGTCAGTTGAAATCTTTGATAGTTTAGAATTTGTTGTTTGGCCTCAAAAGATCAGCAATTCACGAAAATGAGCATGTTTCCTTCAGAATGACTTGTTCTTCATATATAAATTTTTTTTGAGTTTGAATAAAGCTCTTTAAAGACAGGTAATAAGGCAACTTTTTGCTGTTACTTTAATAAACCATCATGGCAAAACTGTTTAAGATATCCAAAAAATGGTTCCTCTGTGCTTTGGCAACATGTAGACAAAATTTAGTGTAAAAAATATAACAGCAGTTGGAGAAGTACATAAAATTTGAAGTATTTCCATGGCAATAGTATTTAAGATATTAAAAATCAATAGTTTTACCAGTATAAATGCAAAAAAATCCTCACAGTGGTTTGGCCTGCTTTCCCTATGCTACAAACATACAAGTCTCCAGTAAGTAGGGTTCCCTGTCTGTCAGTCACTATGACGTTATGTCGTGACGACAGACTGGGGTCATTACTTGGGAGCCCTGATTCGCTCTGATATAGAGAAAACACCAATGAAAATTGGCTAGTGGAATTTGCATGCTGAGCCACTCCCCAGGAAAGCGGGTATAAATAGGGCAGCAGGCGCATCCACTCATCAGATTTTGCTTCAGAGCTGAGAGCTGGTTAGATGCAGTTCTCTCCTGAACGCAGTGCTACAAGAGAAACTTCAAGCGGAGGCTGTTCGGTGTGGCATTACAAACTCGATCAATTTAGTTCCTGTGTGTTCCAGCAATTCCCTTGGTCAATTCACAAAAGAGCAGTTTCTGACGCGGTTGGCAGTCGTCTTTTTAAAGATGCCGTTCTGACCGTGTCCTCTTGGGTGTGGTTACCATCTTTCCGGTAGCGATGGACAGATATTTAGAAAGGATGCTTGGGCTCGGTCACATCAGCGTGAATATAACTGCGCTTTTTTTCCCCATGTGTGCTGATGCTCTCATCTGCTGACATTTCCGAACGCCTTCCTTGGGTGTTGCTTAATAAAAGCGGGCTTTCCACATAAAAAAAGTGCATGTGTCATTAGTATGAAAAAAAAATTTGGTCTGGGCTCGGACATTATAATTACTTCCCGATCCGTGCTCTATTATCTATGATGACAGCGAAAATAAAACAATAGATAGAACTGTGACTGTATGCAAGTATTGTGCAACACGCATACAATTCAGTTTATGAATGATTACATAATATAACTTTTTTAATACTGTATCCTAAATTGTGGATAGTTAAGATATATATCATAGGCTGAAGTACATTTCTGGAGTGTTAAAGATTAAAAGAAAAAATAACAAGAACCGTACAGAACCGAAAACCGTGACCCTAAAACCATGATACAAACCGAACCATGGGTTTTGTAAACCGTGCCACCCCTAGTATCATGGTAAGCGAGTTGCACTGGAGCGTTGGGAAGGTTACGACCTTGCGCAGCAATCGTTGACACGCTTATGCCTGTCAGAACGAATTGCAGTGCTGTTGGTTGTGACAGGGCTCTTGGCTGTGGCACTTTCCATATTGACCCCCGTCTGTCGTCACAACATAACGTCATAGTGACTGACAGACAGGGAACGTCTCGGTTATGTACTGTAATCCCCGTTCCCTGATGGGGGCCCAGGGACCTGGCTCTCGGCTCCTCAGCAACATCTGATGGGTGGATGCACCTGCTGTCCTATTTATACCCACTCTGCGGGGGAGTGGCTCAGCATGCAAATTCCATTAGCCAATTTTCATTGGCACACCCCAGTCTGTCGTCATGACATAATGTCTCCGTTCCCTCCATCAGAGAACGGGGTTTACAGTATGTAACTGAGACAGATTTTATTCACTTTTAAATTTTCTTTAATGTAGTTGATGCTGACTCATTAATAAATTAGTTGGAGCAAAAATTATGATTACTGATGTAATTTATTCCTTGAATCTGCTATGTTAGCGATTAAAACGTAACTTATCTAGTTAACGTTAGCTTGTTTACACATATGAAAGGCTAATACTGAAAGAATTACAGTACCTTTACATTCTTTACTTTATTGTTACAGTCAGAAAATGGGGGGAGAGTTTCACAGTCATTTAGAAGAGCGAATCCGTCCATACATTGATATGATTGACACTATGAGGTCAGTCGGCATTGAGAAGGACATGTCATTACCAACTATTGTAGTGATTGGAGACCAGAGCTCTGGAAAAAGCTCTGTGCTGGAAGCACTGTCTGGAGTTGGATTACCAAGAGGGACTGGTGAGGACTAATTTAATCTTTTCTAGTGTATATTCATACACACTCAGTGACCACTTAAGCACAACTCTCCAATATTGCTCTGTTGATTAGTCTTAGATCTGGTAACAAGGTCCTGCCTGAAAACACATAGGGCCTTAGGTTTCTACCACAGGAATAATTAGTATTTTCAAATACACAAAAATACACTGGGTATGCATACATTTTTGACTACAACAGATTTAAAACATAAATGCTATAAATGCCAGATATGAGGCCAAAACAAACAGGTTGCAAATAAATTGAGTAATTCTTGAATCCAGAGTTAACTGTAATATTGTTAATATGATTCAGGCAAAGGCCATGCTCCTTTTTACCAACAACTAAACTAACAATAATGCTGTAGGAATTGTGACAAGATGTCCATTAGAGTTGAGGCTGAAGAAGGTACAAGAAGTCAGCTGGAAGGCTGTTTTAACTTATGATAAGAAAACCAAGGAATCACAACTTGCAGGTAAGTAGTACTTCTTGCAGTGTATTGTTTTGTTTTTAATCGGAAGGGGTTCTTTCAGCTGAATTGAAGTGATCACCTTTAAAACTTAAAATTTAAACCATGTGTTGTTGCAGGTCCTCTTAAAGCCAGCAAAATGTCAACTCAAAACCAGGAGAAAATTGTGTTTTCAGATCCTTCATTAGTTGAAGAATATGTTGCAGCAGGTTAGTAAAACTGATGGAAGTAAATTTTCTTTTCAGTGTTTAAAAATTTAAAAAGTATTGTAGCATGGCCACAACCTTAAGAAAAATATTACTTTAAAGTACGAGGAGCTAAATATGTAATATAAATGTGACCCTGGACAACAAAACCAGTTAAGTGTTAATTTTCCGAAACTGAGATTTATACATGATACGAAAGCTGAATAAATAAGCTTTCCATTGATGTATGATTGTTAGAATAGGGCAATATTTGTCCGAAATACAGCTATATGAAAATCTGAAATCTGAGGGTACAGAAAAATCTAAATGCTGAGAAAATCACGTTTAAAGTTGTTCAAATTAGATCTTATCCATGTATATTACTAATCAAAAATTAGGTTTTAATATATTTTCACTAAGAAATTGACTAAATACTTTCATGGAACATAATCTTTACTTACTATTCTAAGGGTTTTTGGCAAAAAAAAAAAATCTGTAATTTTGACCCATACTATGTGTTTTTGGCTATTGCTACAAATAAACCTCAGCAACTTAGATTCACACACGCAAGCATCAGTATACAACAGTATACAATATTTTTATTGTATTCACAATCAGATAAAACACTTAAGATCAGAAATGTGGCTCAGTTATCATGACTTTATACAAACACAACCATTAAAAGACAAATATGGTTTATACATAACCAGGTAGGCTAGCTGTAAAGTGATTCTTAAACAGCACTCACACTCATACAAACCCATGAAGTGAGTGATCAAATAGCAATCCACACTTTGTGCTCCAAACACTACAAACACTACCACCAAAGCCTAGCGCAGCCAACCTCATGTCAAAATAGCCTAAAACATACAAAACAAACAATTAACACAAAAACAATGATGGAGACTGGTGGGGAAGGACAAGGCTTCCAGCTTTTGCTGCAATAGACAGAATTGTTATAACTTAATAAAGGGAAAATGAAGTCAAAGAAACTAAATCAAGGAGTAATAAAAATGGACTACAAAATATGCAAAAAATCATACAAAACCAAAGCAATGATAGCCTGAAGGCCTAAACCTGATAGTTTTAAAGCCCCATTCACACTACACGTGACAAAGCCATGCGATCCCAATCATTTCATTCTGAGCTACCACAGGAAAACCCCTCTGAGAGTTCTGGTGAACGATCGAAGAGTCATGATATCAAGAGTTCCTGCTTTCCTGTTCTCTCGTCTGACAGCGTTTCTCTGGGCGGCTGTCAGCGGATCCTGTGGGCTGGTAGCCTAGGCTGGATGTACCAGTCATCTTGCATATCCAGTGAGCAAAAGACCTCTGAGTGCACAGAGTTGGTTAGGTCTTCAATGGGCAACCGAGAGAAAGAGCAAATTTTCCCACGGTTGGTGAAGCGTTCTTCAGAATGTCGAACCGATCGTGCGTTTCTGGGCGAGTTTCCTCACCTCTTTGGAAGTTGTCTGTGGCGAGGCGCTTGGGGAACAAGTGAGCGTTCAGAATGTTCCGTCTGGGGGAACAGCCGCATTGACTTCTGATGCACCGCATAGTCCCGTGGTCCTCCTGGAGGAGACCGATCCCCCCGTAACGGGGCTGAGTGTGTCCCTCAGGGCACCCAGAGAGGTTGAGATGTCTTCGGCAGCATCAGATGGTGAGGCTGAAACCGCTTCTGGAGGTGTCTGCCCCGTGCCTCAGGAGCTTCTGTGTATATGTCCCCCCAGCTGAGATGAGGTCAGAGTTTTACAGTCCTTACTTCATCGTACCCAAAAAGAGCTGTGAGCTGAGACCTATCCTGGATCTGAGAGCCCTGATTTGGTATCTTCTCAAGATGCCATTCAGAATGCTCACTCCGAAGCACATACTAACATGCGTCCGGAGCGGGGATTGGTTCACAGCCATGGACCTTAAGGACGCGTACTTCCATGTCTCGATTCTGCCTCGACACAGGCCCCTTCTGCGGTTTGAGTTAGAGGGTCGAGCATATCAGTACAGAGTCTTGCTGTATGCAACGGGCAAGCAGCCTCGGGTCCCTGGACAGGCGTCCGACTGCTCTGGCATATCAATTGCCTCGAGCTGCTGGCAGTGTTTCAGTGCCCTGCGTCATTTTCTTCTGATGCTGCACCACGAGCATGTGTTAGTCCGGACACACAACACTGCGACTGTTGTGTACATCAACAAACAAGGTGGTCTACGCTCCCGCCGTATGTCACAACTCGCCCACCATCTGCTCCTGTGGAGTCACAAGCGGCTGAAATCACTGCGCACTGTTCACATTCCAGGGATACTCAACCGTGCAGCCGATCAGCTCTCACGGCAGTCCACCCACCCTGGAGAATGGCGGCTCCACCCCCAGGTAGTCCAGCTGATTTGGAGCCACTTCGGCGAGGCCAAGATAGATCTCTTTGCCTCTCCCGAGTCTGCCCATTGCCGGCTGTTTTATTCCCTCCACAAGTCCCACAGAGCATTTAGCAGGGATGCACTGGCATGCAGCTGGCCTCCGGGGCTCAAGTACGCCTTTCCCCCAGTGAGCCTCCTTGCACAGACCCTGTGCAAGGGAGGACGAGGAACAAGTCCTGTTGGTAGCCCCTACCTGGAAGATCCCCTTGAGGAAGGACCTTCTTTCTCAGGGGATGGGGAACATATGGCACCAGCGCCCCGATCTATGGAACCTGCACATCTGGTTCCTGGACGGGATGCATCAGACTTCTCCAGCCTTTCCAGCACTGTCGTAGACACCATCTCTCAAGCGCGGTCTCCCTCTACCAGGCAGGCTTACGCTCTGAAATGGGGTCTGTTCGTCGACTGGTGTTCCTCTCGCGGAGAGGACCCACAAAGATGCATGATCGCAGTTGTGCTTTCTTTCCTGCAAGAGAAGTTGGAGCGCAGGCTGTCCCCTTCGACTCTTAATGTATGTCAACGTCCGATTCACACCTCAAGGGCCTCCATCAAGGGTAGGGGACCTAGAAGCCTTCTCTGTCGACAAAGAGTGCCTAGAGTTCAGGCCGGCTGATTCTCATGTTGTTCTAAGACCCCAGCCCGGCTATGTGCCCAAGGTTCCTACCACGCCCTTCCGCGATCTGGTAGTGAACCTGGAAGCTCTGCCCTGGGAGGAGGCAGACCCAGCCTTAGAGTTGTTGTGTCCTGTATGCGCATTGACTTATACACTGACCACACTCGGAGCATCAGACGCTTTGCCCACTAGGACTGAGAGCTCACTCAACAAAGAGTGTCACCTCGTCCTATGCATTGGCTCACAGCGCCTCTCTAGCAAATATTTGTAGGGCTGGGCGACACCCAACATCTTCGCCAGGTATTACGACCTTCCGCGTAGAGGCCGTGTCTTCTCGCGTTCTCAGTGAGGACAGCAGGTGAGCGAGAGGGCCGGACCCCTCTGGGTCTCCATCGCCCAGTAGGTGTGGCAACAAATTCCAGTCAGCCAGAAGGCTGTGTTTCCCTTCAATTACATCCATATATCTTATCTATATATGTTGCATTCTTATTATTCCACATGTCAGATTCCTCAATCTGGCCCCAAAGGTGTCGGGGAAGGTTACATGCAGACCCTCTGCTGACGAACTAGAAAAGTATCTTGCCTGTCTGCGGGGGTTCTCTGCGTAACGTGGCCTTAGAGTCGTGGCCTGTTCCATGGGTGTTCCTATATGTAACGTCGAAGTGATTCGACTGAATGGGTAACGTCTAGGTTATGAACGTAACCCACGTTCCCTGAAGGAGGGAACGGAGATGTTCCACTTTCGTGCCATGACTCTGAGGTCGCGCTGACGCCGACTCGGCTCTTTAGTGAAAACCTGCATGTGCATTCTGCACGTGCCCTCTTATACTCATGCAGTGATGAGGTGCACCTGAGCGCAATCAAATGCACGCCAATATTCATTGGCCTTTTGTATAAAGCTAAAAGGCAATTGGTCTCTCTGGTGAGTTCCCATATGTTTTCTGTTTGAAATAAGAATATTTTGCTTACCCCATTGGCAGATTTTTTTTGCTTGTTCTAAGCAAAAGGTTACTTAATTTCAGCTTGTTATTTTAAAAAAAAAACAAGACAGAATTTTTTTCTTGTCTAGAAAATTCTATCTATCTATCTATCTATTGTTTTCTATATAAATGTACTTAAAGGCTGATTATTAATCCCAAGGAATGGTAGCACTCAAAATAATTAAGCAGGCTACAATTTACTCTCTTCACAATGGCTTGACTATGATGAATATGTATTTATTCTCACTGCTTGAAAGAACATATTTATATTCAGCAGTTAATTCTGCAGTTTATGTTTTACAGCCCAGAATGAGTTGGCAGGAAGGGGGGTAAGAATATGTAATAAGCTCATCACTTTAGAGGTCATGTCACCAGATGTGTGTGACCTTACACTAATCGATCTGCCTGGAATTACCAGAGTCCCGGTAGAGGGTCAACCAGACGATATTGGAAAACAGGTGGGGCACATAAGCTGCACACCACATTTATTATTGAACTAGTATAAGTACAGTTTTTTAACTATGTCTTTGTCTTGTAGATCAAACGTCTGATCATGAAATATATTCAGAAACATGAGACTATAATCCTGGTTGTGGTTCCTTGTAACATTGACATTGCAACAACAGAAGCCCTAAAAATGGCACAAGAAGTAGATCCTGAGGGCATGAGAACTGTTGGTAATGAGAACTGTTGATGATCTACACAATATTTTAAATCACCAAATATTTTGCGGCATGTTTCTCAGCAAGTAGCAAATCATTTTTCATTCTTACAGCCATTTTGACCAAGCCAGACCTCATAGACAAAGGAACAGAGAAGAACATTCTGGCTATTGTCCACAACAAAGTGATTCCTCTCCGCAAAGGTTACATTATGGTGAAGTGTAGAGGACAACAGCAGATCAATGATAAAATTTCTCTGGAGGAGGCAGCACAAACAGAGAAGGATTTCTTCCAAAACCATGACTATTTCAGGTTAAAATCGGAGAATAAGCTATAATTTATATATTTGTACCAAAAATGTATGCATGCAGGTGACTTGTTCAATGAAGAGATTCACTCTTTATTAATATTTTAGAAAATACAAAATATGTACCAACAGGTAAATATCACTGCAGTTTCCAAAAGAAATGGACATTAGAGGCAGTACAACTCTGACATCTATTATTCCTTTTTACACAAATTTACAGAGTTTTAATTATTAGCATAATTTTTGCACATATACTTAAAGAATATAATGTTATGACTTCAGAACAATATTATTATGCTGGGAGAGTTGAAAACAGATGTTTTTGAACATTAGCATCACAACTTTGCATCACACAACAATACCTATGTCAATGTAATAAAAATGTGTGAGGGTTCACATATTAAACCTGTGTTTTATTTCCACTCAGTGGACAATTCACTTTGAAGCATGCAGTAAGGTACATAAAAAGTGTTGCACAAAAAGTGTACAGAGGTACATATTCTTTTGAGACCAGGTTGCTCAAAACCTACCGATATTGTGATTTTGTTTTAATATGTTAAACACTTTTTTAAATAATTGTTTATATATGTATGTGATGCCCATTCTGTTAGTTTTTTAATCAACCTACAGTACATTAACAAAAAATGCTGTTTATTCTTCAACAGATGCCTCTTGAAAGAGGATAAAGCAACTATTAATTTTCTTGCCATCAAACTGACTCAGGATCTTGTTGAGCACATCAAAGTTAGTTTCTAAATGCTTCAAAATCATGAATTTAGTTAAACCTGCACTTTGTGGCAGGATGGATTGAAATACTATAATAAAATTGTGTCTATCTTTGTCAGAAATCACTGCCACAGCTTCATGCACAGATAAAAAAGCAGTTGTGGAATGTGAAGAAATCACTTAAGGACTATGAGGATGGACCACCAGAAGACCTCGAGGGAGCCAAAGATTTCCTTATTAAAGTACCTTAAGACATAAAATATTCTTGCTTCTGAAAATTATAATCTGCTGGAACCCTTCAAGATCAAATGCACCAAAATATTTCTTAAACAACATTCTTAAATAATTTTCTGATACAAACATATCCATTTATCCATAAAATTATTAGAATTCAGTAAAAAAAGTTAAATATCAAAACTGTGATCATTTAGACTTTGAGGGAAAAAGTCTTAATTGCGAGTAATAAATTTGCAATATGAGATTGCATTTGTGACTACACATTTTGCAATTACATTAATCTCAAATAAAAAAATTCTTACAAGCATGATTTCAGTTCATTTCATGTTTTCTGTAAACAGTCCCTGAAAATGCTTTTTGTTCAGATAATACTTCTTTTACCATCCCTACATGTCCTGTATAATCATTATGTAACATGCTCATATACTGTATAACAAATAGGCGTATTATTTTTTTTCTGACAGACCTTAAACGGATTCAATGAGAAAATCATGTTCCTATCATTAGGAGAGTCGATGACGACTGAGCAAAATATGTTTGTCCAGATTCGTGCTGAATTCAGGAAGTGGAATGATTATCTTAACAGCACAAAGACACCCTGTGAGTATATTTCCACATTTAAGAAGCACAGAATTTCTAATGAAATTATAAGGTCAGTTAATTTCACAAGAAATCTATATTGTTTCCACAAGTTAATAATTCAAAAGAGTTAAGTGAGAAGAACAGAGGGATGGAACTGCTCGGCTTTAGCAACTACGGAATATTTAAGAAGATTCTGCAGGACCATGTGGCCAAACTTAAATATCCAGCCATGGATGTACTTAATGCCATAAAAGGTACCATCACACATATTTGTATTTTCTTGACTGTCTGATCATTGTGGAGGCTCCATTATAAAACCAAAAGATGAGATAGTCCAATATTGCCTTTCATGCACTGTGTAATGGAGCTGTATGGGAATGTTAACGATCAGCAAAGTTGTAAATCCGAAAGTGCATGATAAATTAAATTATTGTCTTCCAAAATGATGAATGGAGTCTGTTAGTGGAGCCTAACCAGTTGTTAGTAATTTGAAAGGTTTAGACGTGAGGTTAGGTCAGGGAGTATCATTTTAATTGCATGTTTAGAAACACCCAGCAGTTTAAAAACGCTGAATCTTAGAACTTAGAGCTGCTTCGAACAAATCGTTTGAAAAATGAGGTGATATTAAAAACATATTTTGAGAAAACAAAAGCTTTTTTTTGTCAACTTGTATGCATGTAAATTTTCTGTAGACAACTCCCAAAACAATATTAGGAGCCTTAAAAATAGTAATAGGGGCCTTTAATGATTAATAGTTCCTTTTCAGGAACTCAAACTGTGTCCGAAAATTCTATGGGAACCAGCGTTGACCACGCTCCAGCGTGACCATGCTCTGAAACTGCTGTGTAAACCGTCACCCTCGGGTGACATTACTGACCATCGGGTGACATCTTTGAGATGTGTCCCAGTAGAGCCGGGGTTGTGCTTCCCCCGAGGGGGTTGGAAAGGCCGCTGCTCTTTAAAAACGAGCTGTTCTGGGTACAGAAGCATCGCTAAAAAACGGTCACTTCTTCCTGGGAAGGGCATTCCATATACTGTTCATACTCCTCTGAAGAGCGGGATGTGATTAGTGTGGAAAGCCAGCTGCTTTTTTTGTCCGCTGTTGGTACAGTGGTAGATTCCTTGTCTCCCGTGTTCAATCCCCACCTTTGCTGGGCAGTACTTGTTTTGCTTGGAGCATGTGGTGGCTGTTCTCTGGAATAGAAGCGAGCTCGCTGATCTTGATCCCTGGAGGTTTCTTCTTGAGGGAAGTAGCCTTCACCAGTGGTCTGGTGGTGAAGTCCCATGATGTCGTCAAGGTGGAGCAGGGTTAAAAAAAAAATTAAGAAAAGCTCAGCTATTTTCAGTAGCATTACAGTGGGTTGAGTAGACGCTTTCAAGCTCTCTACCACCTGGTGTGGCTACGTGTTGAAGACTCAGCCATTGCACCATGTCGTTACTGACGGCGTGTTGGGGTGTATGCTGCATTCTTCTGATGAGTCAGATATGCAGGAAGAACGGCTGAGTAAGGTGCACATTGTAAGCAAAACTGCAGAGCTGTGACCAAGTACTTCAGCTCCTCCTGGCTGAGATCAACCACCTGCAGCTGGGTCACGTCTCAGTGAAGCTGGGGTGCATACTTTTCCCAAGGGCTCCCCATTGGCGAGCCAGAAGGGGTGGGACAGGTGCTGTTTTTCCATCAGAGGTCAGTCTCGAGAGACTGTCCTGGGTAGTGAGGACTGAGGCCCAGTTTAGATCTCAGGCAACTGAACTATTCAGTCAGTCAGCTGGAGTTCAGTGTGCTTACAATGAGGTTGTGTTCCAGATCAGGTCTGAGGACTGGTTTGTAATGATAGAGTTGATATGTGTGCTTCACGTACAGACTCATTGAGGTTTGCTTTCTGAGGAAAGAGCTTACCAATGATGGTCTTTCCTTGTGGCCCTGTTCATCTTTCAATAGATGTGGCCCTAGCTTCATTGCGGCTTTAGGGTATCCTTATTTTTGACCACAGCAGGCTGGCTGGTTCCTAGCCCGATCGCAGAGTGAGGCTTACAGGCATCGAGATGCTGTGCTCGCTCACTGTTCGCTCAATGTTTGGGGCCAAGACTAAAATGCCAAGAGAAGTGTGCTTTCTCCGGTCAGAGAACCACTTATCCTGGGCGTGATCTGGAATTCGGTCGTGCGATTATCTCTCGCTCGAGTTGACTCGGGTTTCACGATAGTCAGAAGAGTGGGGAACCATTCACTGACCATAAGTTCTCTTAAAAGCTGACGGGTTGGATGGCAGCAGCTTTTAGCGTGATTTCACTAGTCGTGCTGTACCCTAAACCTTGCAATGGTCAGAGACAAGGGTTTTCTTCAAGGAGAATTCCCCTCATATGATCAAGATCTCCCGATGGAGTGTGCAAGTCTTGGTTAGATGGAGGAACCTTTAGTTCCTAAATCGGGCCTGGTCTTGAGGGACTCTGTGCCGCCGGGTCACATGGTCGGTCGACGCGTCCCTCACCAGATAGGGTGGTCATGAGTGGTTGCTTGGCCTGTAGTCAACCACCAGGACGTCTGCGTTCGCACCCCTTAAACAAGCTGGCGCGCCAGATTCTGGTTGGTTCTCAGGGCAGGCTCCTTTCATTGAAAGCAGTCTATGTCCCGGGGCACTTAAATATGGGAGCAGATATCCTGTCGAGACAGGGGCTGAGGCTCGGGGAGTGGAGATTGCATCCAGATATCATGCAGCAAATCTGGACAATCTTCTACAGAGCCGAGGTGGACCTGTTTGCGACTCAGGAGAAGTGCACAATGTCCCCTCTGGTTCTCTCTAGTTCACCCAGCTCCGTTGGGTCTAGATGCTATAGCACAGACATGGCCGAGGCTCTGCCTGTATGATTTTCCCCCGATATCTCTGATCCCAGGATTTCTGGAAAGAGTCTGCCAAGAAGCGGTCAGCTTACTATTGGTGGTGTGGCCTTTGAGGGGGCACACCTTGTAGCTACTGGTTTGTCAACCGAGGTTGTTTAGACCATATTACAATCCAGAGCTCCTTCCACAAGGAAATTATTATGCTAGTGGAGACTCTTCACTTCTTGGTGCAATAGTCATGGTCAGGACCCAGTTAACTGTCCGATTTGCACAGTTCTGGAGTTCCTGCAGACTAGACTATCCACAGGATTAGCTCACTCCACAATTAAGGTGTATGTGGCGGCAATATTGGCCTTCCACTCCCTTATTGATGGTCACAATGGTCAGTGGGTAGAGATCCGTTGGTGGTTTGTTTCTTCGTGGTGCACTGAGGCCTCATATTCACTCCCAAGTTCAGACTTGGGATCTGGTGGTGGTACTCAGGGCCCACTCTCGAGCCCCTTTGAACCGTTGGAGCAAGTCTCTGACTGTCTCCGTACCTTTAAGACTGCGGTCTTATTGGCACTAGCTCCTTGAAGAGAGTAGGGGACCTTCAGGCCTTGTCTGTGGCCTTTTAATGTGCAGACTTTGCACCTGGTTTGGCCGAAGTCTTCCTTTAGACTTTCACCAGAGCCAGTAGTACTTCAGATTTTGCACCTCCCTGCGGGGAGGTAGACCAGGAAAAGCTACGCTGTTTATGTCCTGTCCAGTGCAAGCACTGGATACCTACATGCGTAGATCTGCTCTCTGGAGGAAGTGGACCAGTAGCTGGTGTGCTTTGGTCCTCCTCGGAGGGGATTATCTGCCTCAGGGCAGATCCTGAGCAGTTGGACTGTGGAGACCATCTCCATGTTCATGAGTTATCTGGTCTCCCCTCGCTGATAGGAGTCAGAGCTCACTCAACTAGAGGTATGGCAGCCTTGAAAGCCTTTTTGGTAGGTGTCTCACGTCCTGGACATTTGCAGGACAGTGGGTCGTCCCCTTTGACCTTTGCGAAGGTTCTATGGGTTGGACCTCCCAGCTACCCCGGGCTCGTTGGTCCTCATGCCATAGTGTGCTGAATCCACATTGGCAGGGGCTTGGGAGTCTGGAGACGTGGTTATTTCATTCCCATAGCGTTTTCGTACCTTTAAGGAACTAGGGTTATATACATAACCCAGAGACGTTCCTTTTCAGGAACTCGAACTGCGTCCTCTTGCCATACCCCCCGCGCCCCCTTCTGGGCACTTGCTTCATGCCTGAGGGCTGGCGTGCACTGCTTCACACATGCTCTTATCCTTCCTGGGCAGTGACGTCACCCGAGGGCACTTTGTTTGACGGTTTACACAGCAGTTTCAGAGCATGGTCACGCTGGGGGCGTTCCCATAGCATTTTCGGACGCAGTTCTCGTTCCTTCAAGAAACTAGGGTTATATACATAACCCAGAGATGTTTTGGCACATCTTTGTTAATTGTTCATTATGTATTTTATATCTGAAGACATCATCATTAAGCAATTCACTAACATCGTGAATGAGTGTTTCCAGAACTATCATGTCCTTCAAGACATAACTAAGGTAAATAATGCCCCACAATTGCACCTCAATTTTTGTAAAGAATGTTTTTCCAAACATTTTCCAGTGTGACAGAGTTTTTTTTCCTATGTACTTCTTCACTTTTCTTTATAGGACAAAATCTACAACATTCAGTTAACACAACTAGAAAAGGCAGAGCAGAGGATCAAGGAGCAGTTTAAAATGGAAAACAGGATCTACACTCAAGATCAAATTTTCCTGAGGGTCTTGAGTAAGATTACAAATGAGAACTTTTCAGAAATGGAGTTACCTGTCTTTGACAAACAATGCAAGTACAGTCAAATGATGGAGTCATATTATGAGGTAGATCTTCTTCGTTTTCAGTAACTAATGGCATTGTGTTTGTGTTGTGAGGACGTAACTTATCTAAATGTTTTCTTCCAGATTGTGGTGCAGCGAATGTCTGACCAACTGCCCATGATGATCACCTTTTACATGTTGCAGGAGACGGCTCAGCTCCTGTGTATTGACATGATGAAATTACTGGAAAAACCAAATGTGCATGAGCTCCTGTCTGAGGACTCTGATGTCAGCAAGAAACGCAAAGACCTAAGAGCTCGTCTGAATCGCTTGACTTCTGCTGAGAAAGAAATTAGCAATTTTTTTAATGACTAGAGGTTATATCTCTAAATACATCTAATGTATCTAATGTATCTGATAACTTCAATCCAGCCACCCATTTTCGTATAATATAAACGTGCTGAACATATAGGGTCTTTCAAAATTAAAGCTATGAGTTTACATTATCCTTCTTTCAGTCAAAATCTATGGACTCATATGCATAGTCGAAAGGTTAGTCAAAGTTAATATGTCACTGTGAGTCCATGTAATGTAAGTGAATTGGTGAATTTATTGCTTGTGTCTTGTGCTCATTGTTTTATCATGTGTTTGTTAGTATTAAGGAAGCTCTCACTCGCTCTTTGGAGCCGATTATTGCTTAGTATAAGATTACATATTTAAGAATCTGTCTTAGATCTGCTGATCCTACATCCTGACATAACATCATATAAGAAACTTAGGTGAAGTACATTGTATATAAGATTTAAAGTAGAGAACTGCGCAGGACGGATTTTTCAGTCCCGCTCCTGCAAGATCATGTCCCGCTCCCGCAAAATATATATATTATTTTTTCCCGCTCCCACAGGTAGTTTTATTTTAACCGCTTCTTCCCGCTACTCTATTATTTGTTTCACTTGCTTCCCTTTGAAATATATATAAAATAAAAATGGAACATGAGCAAATATGTTTAGTTGTATTTCAGTTTAATTAAATGGAATGATGAACATGGACACGAACGAGGAGCTTTTCAGAACATAGAGATACAGTTAGAAATAGGCTGATAATTTTGCAATGAAACAAAATAATAATAAACATTGATTTCTGATGTGGTCAATCAGAAAAGCATTTGGCTTAATACTTAGTCTTTTTTTCCTTCAGCAATGTTGAAAAACAAGTAACGTTACAACAAGCTTTCATCTGTGTCATGCTCTTCAGACATTGTGCCTCGGTGTGGGTCTGTAGTCATGAACCAACGTGAGAATTAGCTTCCGAACCTGCACCTGTAAAGTGTTTTTACTTTTTTCATTCTTGTTGCTTTTGTACAGTAGATAAATAACAGAATATTTGTTTTTATTAAATGAATTTTTAGATAAATCCATTTTGCTGGAGTCCTGCGAATAATTATATTCTCCCGCAACCCACACTAACACGAGGACCTTACCGTCCGCACCCACATTCACCCACCAAATCTTGTTCCGCGCCATGCTCGGTGCATTTGAGTCCCGTGGCTCCCGCGGTACTTCCGTGGGAGTGCAGATCTCTAATTTAAAGTAAAGGTGTTAACATTAACAGTTTGTAGCCAGAGGTTCCTGCCAGTTCATGTCCTTTTATTGTAAGTCAAATGAAGCTGATTACTGAGACTTTTACTTTAAAAAAAGTTCACAACATTAGCCATTTCTATTTTATTTGTTGTATTGCTTGTGTCTTGTGCTCATTGTTAGGTTTGGTCATGTGTTCCCTTGTGTCTAGTATAAAGTAAACTCTCAACTGCTCTTTGGAGCTGATTATTGCTTAGCCATTTCTGTGTTCTTAGTTCTGTGTTTTCCATTTTTCATGTTTCCTTGTGTTTTGACCCTGGACTGCTCCTACTGTAGTTTCTTGATTGTTTGCCGGCTGCCCTGACCCTTGCTTGTTTATTTGATTTATTCTTTTGCCTTGCCTGGATTATACTGTTTGCTGGTGTTTTGACCCTGCCTGTTTGACCACATCTATAAATAAAGCCTGCATTTGGATCGCCAACTATATATCCATCCAGGTTTGAGCGTGTTCCACTTCACTTTAAGACACAAGTTTCATTTGAGTTGAGCAAAATTTGTGCAGAACCGATCAGTAGTGATCACTGCAAGATGCATGCAGGTACAACTTGCGCTGATGTCATGCTGATATAGCAAAGATCTCCAGCAACAACAGGGGTAGTCAAGCACAGCTGCTTTCTCTCTGACTGCACTGACCAAACCCACGATCTGAAAGACCTGCTGATGACACAACACAATATAATGACACAACATAATACAATAAAGAAAAATGTGTGTATGTATATTTATCAATCACTTTTATTTAACAATACTGTAGTGTATTAACAATACACATTGTAGCAAAGCACTTAACATTAACAAATAGGAGAACAGAGTGACCTAGATGAGCTCCATGGACAGATTGCCGGAACCAGATGCACACAAACTGTTGTGGTTCCCCTTTTTCTTTCTTCTTGCAAAGACACTCAGAAAACTTGGGTTTTGATTTCAAAGGTAGACTTTA
>JAUMHI010000074.1:7817456-7859407 GCA_032359435.1 Enteromius unitaeniatus
AAACCTAATACTCGGGTGAAGGTTCGGTTCGAGAGAGCCACAGAGGCACGGCTCGTGACAGATATAAACTTGCAATAACATTAATCTCAAATACATTTTTATTTTTACAAGCATCATTTCAATTCATTCCATGTTCTCTGTAAACAGTCCCTGAAAACGCTCTTTGTTCAGATAATACTTATTTACTTGATAATACCATCCCTACATGTCCTGTATAATCATTATGTAACATGAATTATTTTTTTCTGACAGACCTTAAACGGATTCAATGAGAAAATCATGTTCCTTTCATTAGGAGAGTCGATGACGACTGAGCAAAATATGTTTGCCCAGATTCGTGCTGAATTCAGGAAGTGGAATGATTATCTTAACAGTACAAAGACATCATGTGAGTATATTTCCACATTTAAGAAGCACAGAATTTTGAATTAAAATAAAAGGTTAGGTAATTTCACAAAAAATCTATATTGTTTCCACAAGTTAATAATTCAAGAGTGTTAAGTGAGAACAACAGAGGGATGGAACTGCTCGGCTTCAGCAACTACAGAATATTTAAGAAGATTCTGCAGGACCATGTGGCCAAACTTAAATATCCAGCCATGGATGTACTTAATGCCATAAAAGGTACCATCACACATATTTGTATTTTTTTGACTGTCTGATGATTGTGGAAAGCCTCCATTATAAAACCAAAAGATGAGTTCAATTACTTAAATTGCCCCATTATGCCATTTCCAATATTGCCTTTCATGCAGTGTGGAATGTAGCTGTATGTGAATGTAAACGATCAGCAAAGTTGTAAATCCGAAAGTGCATGATAAATTAAGTTATTGTCTCCCAAAATAATGAATGTAGTCTGTTCAGCCTAACCAGTTGTTAGTTATTTGAAAGGTTTAGGGGTGGGGTTTGGTCAGGGGGGATCATTTTGATGGAAACACTCAGCAGTTTGAAAACGCCAAGAAATTTAGACCAATCACAAAAGACTGGGCCATCTGACCAAAATGGAAAATGAGGTGATATTAAACACACATTTTGAGAAAACAAAACCCTTTTTTTGTTAACTTATATGCGTGTAAATGTTCTGTAGACGACTCCCAAAACAATATTAGCAGCCTTAAAAATAGTAATAGGGGCACATTAATGATTAATAATTTTGGCACATCTATGTTAATTGTTCATTATGTATTTTATATCTGAAGACATCATCATTCAGCAATTTACTGACATAGTGAGTGAGTGTTTCCAAAAGTATCAAGTCCTTCAAATCCTTACTAAGGTAAATAATGCCCCACAATTGCTCCTTAAATTTTGCAAAGATTGTTTTTGCAAAAAAATGTCCAGTGTGATTGAGTTTTCTTTCCTATGTACTTCTCTAGGAAAAAATCAACAACATTCAGTTAACACAACTAGAAAAGGCAGAGCAAAGGATCTCAGAGCAGTTTGAAATGGAAAACAGGATCTACACTCAAGATCCCATTTTCCTGAGGATCTTGAGTGAGATTACAAATGAGCACTTTTCAGAAATGCAGTCACCTGTCTTTGACAGAGCATGCAGCTACAGTCATATGATGGAGGCATATTATGAGGTAGATCTTCTCAGTTTTCTGTTACTAATGGCTTTGTGTTTGTGTTGTAAGGATGTAACTTATCTAAATGTTTTCTTCCAGATTGTGGTGCAGCGAATGTCTGACCAACTGCCCATGATGATCACCTTTTACATGTTGCAGGAAACTGCTCAGCTCTTGAGTATTGACATGATGAAATTACTGGGCAATAGAAATGTGCATGAGCTCCTGTCTGAGGACTCTGATGTCAGCAGGAAACGCGAAGACCTAAGAGCTCGTCTGAATCGCTTGACTTCTGCTGAGGAAGCAATTAGCAATTTTTTCAATGACTAGGTGATATCTCTAAATACATCTTGTTACTCTTGTAATGTATCTGATAACGTCAAACCAGCCATTCATTTTCGTATAAAATAAATGTGCTGAACATATAGGGTCTTTCAAAATTAGAGCTATGAGTTTATGTCATCCTTCTGTCAGTCAAAATCTATAGACTCTATGTATAGTCCAAAGGTTAATCAAAAAAATTACTGTTGTGTCACTGTTAGTCCATGTAATGTAAGTGAATTGGTGGCCAAAAGTTGACACTTCTAAAACCACACATAAATTACACAACAGAAACCCATATGACAACAGTGAATGAATTAGTGTCTTCAGTGAAATAATACTATTACTGTAAAATTTATTTCACGATCGCCAGCTGGAGTGCCCATAATGTCCATTATCGAGCACTCCACTCAGGACTCTTGGCATTGGTGTCTGGACTCAATTTCCATATGTGTCCCTTGCCCCTCTTGTCACCTTGTTTTATGCTATACTCTTGTAAATGTGTCATATTCTGGTGCTTGTATTGCTTGTGTCTTGTGCTCATTGTTTGGTTTTATCATGTGTTCCTTAGTATAAACAGCTCTTAGTGTCTTTTACTCCAGTATTTAATTGGCTATGCTGATTGGATCAGGACTGGTGAAATGGGGGAAGGTTGCTATACCTGAATACTTCATTTGCATGCTTTGTTTAAATTGCTTCCACCTCTATGTACATTGCTTTTTTATTGATGTATTATTTTGCTTTGCCTGGATTAAACTGTTTTGCTGGTGTTTGACCCTGCCTGTTTGACCACATCTATAAATAAAGACTTGCTCTGATGTCATGCTGAAATATAGCAAAAATCTCCTGCCACAGCAAGGGTAGTCAAGCACAGCTGCTTTCCCTCTGACCGTACTAACCAAAACCACGATTTGAAAGACTTGCTAATGACACGACATAATAAAAAATGCACTCAAAATAACGTTTTTGTTTAAATAATGTATATGTGTGTTCTGTGCATATTTATTATGTATATAAAAAGACACACACACACACACACACACACACACACACAAAAATATATATATATATATATATATATATATACAGTATACATGTATATTTATAAATGTTTATTTTGGATGTGTTTAATTGTCTGACAGCACTAATATTTATTAGTTTATAGATTTATACTGTACATGATGATCGACAGCAATGGACTGCTCTCTCCAAATCCATAACCTTCCCCCCATTATGGCGCCACAGCACATAAGGATAGGCTAACATTTAATTGGTGAGCTTTTATGTGGGTGGCATTGATGCATTGCAGGAGATGCAGGCTCCTTTCTCAAATATCAAAATACTTTTATGACACACAATCAATTTGAAGGTGACTTATTAAATTCTGACTTTTCCCATGGAAAAGTGCTATAATCAGGTTAATCTACCAACCTAGAAAACATGAAAAAGAATAACCTAGTAATTTTAGTAGTCTTTAAGCCTTTCTCTAGAAACCTAAGGCTTTAAAATTCAGAGCTCCAATGTTCTTAACTAGAAAACTTAATCAGAAAAATTCTGTGAATTGACATGTACCAGAACTTTAAAGTGGACTCAATTCTTTTTGTTATTTGTGATATATTGTCTCAGTCTAAGGGTGTACTCACAGTTTTTTTGAACCATGACCTAGCACGTTTGACCTCCAGACCCAGGTCTGTTTGACTAGTGTGACGGCTCTATAACTGCACATGAGCGCGGTTCGTTTAGCCATTCCAGGCTTGCTTGAAAGAGGCTGGCTAAAGCATGGTTCAGTTGGGCTTCAGGCATGGTATCTCTATTTGTGTGTATGGATTACTTGGGTTGTTACTGACATCTGGTGAAACTTTCAAGTCAACAACAACTTTAAGAAATATATTTACTGAGATAAATGGTGAGGTGTTTAATACTTATTTTACTTTTTACTTATTTGATGTATATATGAATTTACAGAACTTTAATTACAACATTTTGTGTGTTGCACAGCCCAGAATAATCTGGCAGGAAAAGGTGGAGGAATATCTGATGAGCTCATTACGCTAGAGGCCATGTCTCCAGATGTGTGTGACGTTACACTGCTTGATCTACCTGGAGTCGTCTGAGTCCCATTAAAAGGGCAACCACAAGATATTGGATAAACGGTGGGTCATATAATCTGATTTTTCAAACCACATACTAACATACCATACCATACTATCTAGTTTTCAAAACTTCATGCCTTGTCCTCATGTCTTGTAGATCAAACGTCTGATCAGGAAATTTATGGAGAAGTGAAAGACTATAAACCTAGTAGTGGTTCCTTGTAACACTGACATTGCAACAACAGAAACGCTAAAAATAACGCGTACGAACTGTTGGTAATGAAGAAGATGATCCACACAATATCTAATACATCACCAAATATAAATGATCACATTTTACAAAACAACATATTTTTTATTCTTACAGCCATTTTGACCACGCCAGACCACATAGACAAGGAAACAGAATAGAGCATTCTTGAGGTTGTTCACAACAAAGTGATTCCTCACTGCAAAGGTTCCATTGTGGTTAAGTGGTTAAGTAATTTTTTGTAAGCATCATCATCATCATCTCTGCATCACCGCTCTTCTGTGTAAGCATACTCTACAAAGCTCTTATAAGGGTCAACAAAAGTAAAGACATGTAAAAGTTGACTACATTCAATAAACATTTTAGGAATACTTTTAAATATCGCTTAAAAATTTCACTAATTAATTAATTTTATTTCTGAAATTAATCGGGATTAATCCTACCTAACATTAAAGCTTTTAAAATACATTTATATTGTCATAATTGGTAATGCTTTAAATTCCTCAATGTACCACGTAATTAAACAGAATTTACAGTGTCCGTACACAGTACCTACAGTACTTTTAAATATAAGGGAACAATAACCAAAATGTTGGGGAATAATAAGGGGTAATAACCTGCAAAATTATAAAGCATTTATACTGTAAGTATTTTATATCTAAAGGGCACCTATTCTGAAATTACGTGGTATGTATGAAACATGAGCATATCTTCTCTACATATGTGTAGGTAAACAGAAACTACTTGCAATGCACGACATGGATTTTGCAACTATATTAGGATTTTAAATAAGTTACCTTATTCTAATAACATAAAATATATTAATATTATTCGTAATATAATGATCAAGATACAATATATTTTACACTATGTACTGGGTAAAATTTTATTATTACAACATATATCTTACATGTCATTGATCAATATAGTAAAATTTAGTCTACTACAATAACATTTTAAGTTCAAAACCACCATCTTTTTTTACCAGCTTACTTAAAAATATACCCTATAGTATTTACCAGTGTTTTTATATATGTGGAATTCCTGCTATGATTTGGTTTAGAAATTTCTATGTCAAAAATCTCCCTGATAAAAGATCATTGTGTATGGTCATCTCAGCAGTGTTGTACTGTTGAGGTGCAAAACAGTAGAAAACTAGATTCATTTACAGCTACTCCCAGGATTTAACTTATAAATATAACATCATAATCTAAAGTGATCCCTTGTTACCCAATTGTTATGTGTTTTTTAAGAGTAGCCTACACAGCAATAAATGATCAAATAAAAGGTCTACAAAAGTACAAAGCCAACTGGAACAAAACAAACAAATAAGAACTTTATAGTATAATAAAACAGAAAATGTGACAATTGCTTGGATTCAGAAAGACAATCAAATTCGATTATCTAATGTCTAACTTCTATCCTTGTCTCCAATGACCTACTAACATGATCAGAGCTACCTCAGAGTATACCTCAGGAAACAAGGGAACAAACTTTGCAATGGGATTGTGTTAGTGAAATATCTCAAACAGTCTGATCTCATAAAAAAACAACGTAAATGAGGAGATATTTTTGCAAAAAAAAACAAAGGCCTGTTGAGCATCAGAAATGCAAAAATAAACAAAGAAAGAATTTTTAAAAAGCGCTTAAAATGTAAACTTATTACCTTGAGTTATGCACTTTTTATGACAAAAATATGACAAAAGTAAGTCTTCTGAATGAATAATTATTATTTGTTGGTATTAAACTGAGAACTTGTGACAGTCGGGATAAACCATAGTTCAAATGTATAATTCAAAGTTTAAGGACGTAAAATGAGATCAGATTTCATTCTAGATATCATCTCTTATCTATGGCAGTAAACTGCTTAAACTATGAAACTGTAACAGAAGCTTACCCCATCACTGCATAAAATGCGCATGGTGTTGTACTTGAAGCTGTTTTGTTCCAAAATGACACTCAAATTGTGTGACACTTCTTTCATTGGTTTTCCTTTTAAATCATTAATTTTCTTTTTTTTCTGTAGGGTTACATCTTATGTTGTCACATTTCTGTTCATTATGTTATTGCCAATGTTTGCTACCATTATGGTGTTTTGTTTGTATGTGTACCAGTGCGCCTACAGTAGGTCATATATCAGTTTATGAAAAAGGGAATTTTGTCACAGTGTTGATGTATCTTTTTGTGTTGGTTGTGAAAACATTAGGTACAATAAAGGGTTAAAAAGCAGAAATAAGAAAATTGCAAACTGCTCACAAAATGTCAGACACAGCCTTCTTCCGTTGCTCATCAAATGATTCACATGAGACATAGATTACTTTTTAAATCAAGGCATTTTTACAGGGGGAGTCGATAATGACAATGTCCCTTTTGAACATTTTGGGATATAAATGCAGATCATTACAAGATGAGTCACGAAAAGACAGAGAGATATTGCATCGTTCGAATATTCAGTTATACAATGGATAATCGAACAGACATTTTGAAATTGATAGATTGAGGTTTTCTTACATATTTTATCTTTTAAAGTCAGGGGTTCACAGTCATTATAGAAAACAGCTTTTATTTAAAGTGGGTTTTTTTCTATTAAAAAATGTAGTGGTTTGCAGCGAGCCCTGCTTGGCCGTGCTCCTGTAATCGACACCGCCATCTAGCGACACGGCAGCAGAACGACAGAACCACAAACGCAAACAGCCGCGGGGCTACGGCATCCACAAATAGACAATAGTCTTCTTTATCAGAAAAATTGCTTGGAAATACTTCGCGGATATACGAAGGGAGTCGTTCTTCTAAATGAGTAGGACATACTGCTTTATACCTCATTTAGTCTAATTGCTAGTCCGCATGTGCTTCTTTTATCAATGTTGTATTTAGAGAAAGAAACGAGAGCAAACATACTTTTTCGCATGCAAGCTGACAAACTGTGTTTTAACCGGAACCCTAAAGAACGAGTTAATCGAGTTGGACAGAATAGGGTTTAAAAACAATGCACTACCTTTGCACTGTCATTAGTCATCCTAACGAGTCTAAAGTCTAGAGCAGTTTGATCAGCAAAGACAACTTTTTGTCTTTTTAAAGAAAAACTAGTAATTAACGTGATTTTTTTTTACTTGAATTAACTTGACTTCAAGTGGAATACAGCTGCCGCGAGGAGAGAGCATAATTCAGTCATGATATACATTCGGAGAGGTTGGTTTTTCTTCTTTTCCTTATTTCTTTCTGTCTCTTTCCCCTCTCTATTTTATGTTTATGTCGGCGTTTTTATTTCTAGTTGGTCCCCTTGTGCTACACAAGAGACAGAGAGACAAAAGTAAGTTCAGTTTTTGAGGATCTAGATGTCTCATTCAGTGTAGTGTTTACTTTCCTGGTTACATTGTTTTGTATCACAGCGCAGTGCCATTAAAACTGGAAAGGGACATTTAATGCAAATGTCACCTTTGCATAGTTGACAGAAGATAAAAGTGATGCATTTGCAGCTTTTAAAGTTGTTTGTGATGCAGAGACCTCTTAAATATAAATATAAAAAAATAAAGCCATCTTCGATGACGACCAAAATGATTCATCTTCATTGTATTATAAGGTCCTGCTGATAAAAACATGACATTTTGTCTGCTTAAACTGGTCAAACTGGTTTTGTGAAATGGCAGCTTATGTTTTGTTACTGGTCTGAGGTGATCTAATATCTTAAATAACCAAGTTGATCGCAGGCCAAAAATGACCAACGTGGTCTAAAACCATAAAAAAACTGTAATATGTCTTCTTTAATTGTCGTCTTTTTTTCCCTCACCATATTAGGAGCAAGAAAATATGTGGACATCAAATCTACAGTCAAAGATGAATATTACTATATAATGAAAATTATATATAATCACACATTAATTGCTTTCACAGAAAAATTGAAATTCGTTTTCATGGTGGCTGCCCTCATAATATCTATAAGCCTTGTCCTCAAACTCCTGCAGATGAATCCTGAATTAACGTTATCTGACTTAGTAGGTGAGTTACTTTTATTTATGTATATACTGTAAAACTGAACTGATTTTAGTTTTTATTTATGCACATATTCAGGGTTTTTTTTATAGTTTCTTCTGAAATCCATAAAAAGCGTGTTTTATGTGTTTGTAAAATCCAGAAAGGTCAGTGGGGGGAGCAGCTTCTTTTCAACAGAAAGCCAGTAACCACAAATATGATGGTAAGCTACTGTTTAATAATTCTGTTGGTCTAATAATTACAGTGTAAAAAAGCGTGTGCATTTAATGTCTGCTTCTGCATGTTTTATCAGGTCCTAAAGGCAAATGTGGCCTTCCAAAACCATGTCCTAGAGATGATTATACATTTAAGATGTACAGCGGTGCAACAAACATCATTGGACCTCGAATATGTTTTGAGGGAAAAATGTAAAGGCTTGAAGTTTTCATATCGTACTTTTAATTAATAATTGTAGTAATATGGAAAAGTGCTATTTAACAGAATTTAAACAAGTTCTGCCGTTTTGTTTTAGGATAATAGAGGGAGACAGACGAGGAAACCAAAGAGGATTGAATATTGTTGTTATCAATGGTAGTATACGTTTTGCTTTTAGCTTCATTATTATTATTATTATTATTACTATTATTTTGTATTTTTAATTAATTGTATTTATTATATATATATAAATTTTTTGTTTGTTTGTTTTTTGGGATAACTAATTTAAAATTGTTTAATTTTTGTCTCATAATATATATAATATTTTTAGAATATTTTGTAGAGACATTTAAAGTTACGGTTCAGTGTTCTTTTATGTATAAATGCACATTTTTAATCTTGAATTATTCATACAAAATTCAGAAGATACAGGTGAACACGTCAAGACTGCCAGCTTTAATATGTGGAATGGAAGTAAGTCTTTACTTCTCTACGCATTATAAATACTGATTAGCATTCTCAGTTCACATGTATGTAATAAATCTTATGTTGTTGACAGAGGTTGAGGAGCTGATAGAGTTTCTGAAGTCAATCAAGGATGGTTCTCTCGTGTTTATCGCCACTTTTGATGATCCAGCCACAAAGTAGAGTAGAATTTCTGTCTCTGGTTTCATCGTGTATATGCATCTTATCATGGTATTGTCATAATTTATATGCTTCCTACATGATAGACTTAATGATGAAGCAAGGAGACTTATTGAAGAGCTTGGCAGTTCATATGTTTCCCAGTTAAAGTTCAGAGATAACTGGCTCTTTGTGGGAGGGAAGAAAACCCTAACACAAGTCACCTTTGAGCAGGTAATGCCATTCCTAAATTCAATCATTTATGTGCTTATTTTTAGGCAATGACAACCCTGTCAGATCCATTAATTTGTTTCCCTTTTCTGTATTTTACAGCACATAAAGAATGACAGGGAAACCAATAAGTACGAAAGCTGGCCAGAAATGATCGAGATGGAAGGTTGCATACCTCGAATAGACTAATTTTTCCTCTAGCACAATTTGCACTGCCCCATATTGCCTTTTTAAATCTGGCATCCGAAGATGTTTTTGCATCTACAGTAATACAGCAAACTGAGCCACAACATGTTTCATGATACATCAGACTGTTCTAATACAGTGGAATTAATAGGATATTTGTCTACTGTTGTGGACATACAGTTCTGTAAATATTTATGAGACCATCAGGGGCAAATTCGGGGACCTTTGCACAAGCAGTGGCCATAATTTAGTCCCACTTTTCACCCAACTACAACACCCCTGGAGACCATGTCACTGTTTCAGCTAAAACCTCTTACAATAGAGGTTATTCTGGACTTTCATTAAAAATTAATTTAATTTTGATATAGTAAATGTGTCTTTTTGCTGTCTTTTTTTGTCTACGTGTTTTTAAAATGTCATTGTAAGTTCGGTATATTTTTATATTTGTTTTATTTATTACATTAAATAGCCTATATGTTACGGTGTTTTGGTTTGTCTGTATTATTTATTTATATTTTTGGTAAAACCACGACTTTTGGTTATTATATAGGTTTAAAAAAACAAAACAAAAAACGTTAAATTTAAAAAGCTGGACTCATTACAAAACAAACGTGACGGAAGACATCATATGCGTAAATTGTGCGCGACGCTGAACTCCAAACAACACGAAGCCACTCCCATCAGTTCATCGCAGGATGCACAGCGTCAAGTCATGGACCAAAATGGTGAGCTACAAGCTAATGTAACAAAGTATTTCACTGTAGCCTTGCGTATTAAATTCCCCAAATGTTTCCAAGTGAAAGGCAACCAGCTGGCCGTTAAACCAGTGAAGCCGCAAGCCCTTGTTGTCATTTATACATTTGTTTGTGCTGGCAGTAAACGCATTTTTTGGATGTATCCTGCTAGCCGCTGCTGATCAAGTAACGATAGTGCATTCAAATAAACACAGAAAACACATTAGAACCCCCAAAATCTATTAAAGCACTGCATTACTCTTTGGTAACTATGCAATGTACTGTGCACATGCGTTTTGTTTAAGATCACAACTGCCTCCCTATAGGAAGTTACTCTTAGTTCAGCAATGTTTGCACTTTACAGCTTTTATTAAGCACAGGCCTCACTTAATGCTAATGTCTATAGCAGTACTTTATTGTCTGTTTAACTTAAGGCTTGTGTTTGTCAGATTTTTGTGTAATGAAGTACTGAAATGTGTATTTTTACTGTGCCAGTAACTTTATACTGTGCTTGTTAATATAGAGTGGTTATTAATGATGTTATCTGTATGCTTTTCCAGACAATGATCTTCAAGGAACTGATGGTTCGGGATCACTTGGAGGTCTTGATGTTCGCAGACAGATCCCAATCAAGCTACTGTCAAAACAGACAGAAAGAGGCAAGCTATCTGCCCGACCTCAGCGTCCCAACCCCGGACTGCCCTCAAAAAGTGAAGAAGGTTGGTGTGCAAAAAGTGTTTTCATCCTGTTAACACTACACAGAAGTCTGATGTGTTTTCACATCTGATTTTTAGGATTGCCTGTCAGCGATTGTTTTTTCTTCTTATTTTCTTACATACAGATTCAATTTACTGTCATTTAATGCTCACTGCATTGCTCACAAATTTTAAAAACGCCTATGATTTAACACTGATAAATTAAACTTTAGCATTTGAAATAATTGATTGTAGGTTTTGTTTTATAAATGTATTAAAACAAAATACAGGGTGGGCCATTTATATGGATACACCTTAATAAAATGGGAATGGTTGGTGATATTAACTTCCTTTTTGTGGCACATTAGTATGTGTGAGGGGGGAAACTTTTCAAGATGGGTGGTGACCATGGTGGCCATTTTATTATTTTATTTATTAAGGTGTATCCATATAAATGACCCACCCTGTAGTATAGAATTTGAATATTGGTCACTTGTTATTAGCCATTACATAAAAATAACAATCAGTTATCATCAGCCAAAATTTGAATATCAGCGCATCCCGCTTTATTTGTACCGTGGATTTGAGTCCGATATGCCAATAAAACACATTTTTGCTCTGTCTGAATAAAAAAAATGCTTTTTGACGTATATTATTTGTTTTTCTTTATTTATGAAGTTTTTTTTATGATCCTCAGAGTTGTTCAGTTATAACCAAGAGGAGAGATTCGAGTGTAAATCTGGAGACGCTTATGGAAACCAGCGAAGATTCCCTCAGCCAATCTTCTGGGATTATAAGGTTACGCATTTATCATCAATTAATTACAACAAATTCATATTTTAAAGTATACTTTACTAATATAGAAATATTAATTATAGAGACTAAAAAATATTATTAAAATGGAGAGTAATATATTTAATATGACATTTAAAAAGAATACATTTTAATAATTAATAGCAGATTTAAAACAAGTGATATTTGCTTTTGTTTTTTCAGCTCAACTTGATCGGAGTTAAAGATGACACTCCAGTTCATTTTTGTGACAAGTGTGGTCTGCCCATTAAGATCTATGGGCGAATGGTAAGAAGGATGTTGAGGTCCTTAAAACATTCTTTATACTGCTCAAGGTCTTTCATTGAGAAAAAAAAAATTCTTAATAATTTTTTTTGTTTCCTTCAGATTCCTTGTAAGCATGTTTTCTGCTATGACTGTGCAGTGCACTACGAGAAGAAATGTGATAAGATGTGCCCTGGGTGAGTTTCTCCTACAATATTTTGTCTTGTTCTGTTATTTGAGGTATAGATAAAAATACAGTGTCCATCCAAGACATATACTTTAAAGTTTGAGTGACGGTAGTGTTTTGTAAATTTCTCCAAATGTTGTCTCTGGGATGCAGGCAAATCAGAAAATTTTAGTATGTTCCGTTTCCTTGGTAACGTCTGTAGGTGTTAAAATAAGAGGATGTGGTTCAAATGCACATGCTTTCCTTAAATATCCAGGGTTGTAGCGGGAGTTGTATATATAGAATGGACAGATGTTAATTTTGATATGACAACAATACTCATTCAATAAGTTTTAAGTAGAACATCTTTATTATCATAATATCATAAATCATCATTTGTTAGAATGCTAACAAACCATACATCAATGAAAAGCATATTTATTCAGCTTCACATGGTGTATATATCTTAATTTCGAAAAATTGATCCTTAGGTTGATATTGTCAAAAAACTGTGCCTAGGGTATTTCTAATCTTTTAGAGGGCAATGTGCAGGTTTTTCTTCAATCTTGATATAAATATCTAAATTGAACAGAACTAAATTGAAATATTATGAGTAAGATGTGTATGTAAGTCCACTTCCCATACTAAATCTTAAGTACAGTTTGTCCCTCTACAGCTGCTCAGACCCGGTCCAGCGCATTGAGCAGTGCCATCGCGGCTCCCTCTTCATGTGCAGCATCGTGCAAGGCTGCAAACGCACCTACCTCTCACAGCGAGACCTGCAGGCCCACATCAATCATCGGCACATGAGAGCCAGCAAGACTGGAACCTCTCGCTCGGATCCACCACACCCGACTCTGGCCTCAGATCCACCAGAACGCTTCCGGTTTCCACCGCCCCCTCACCTGGCCAAAACACACCCTCTCATTCCTCCCTCACTACAAGGCCACGATACCTACAACCATCCACATCCAGCCTCACCCTCTGATCTGTGCCCCTCCCCACGGCCCCTCCCCCCGGAGACCTTCCGAATCGCCACAGTGACTACACGGAAGCATAGCAACCTCATCACGGTGCCCATTCATGATGACTCGGGGAGCTCGGGCCCCTCCCGCCATGAGCCACACCCACAGACCCCTCCCGGCCTGCCTCCACACCATCACCCTGGAGATTACTCCAGTCAACCAGTGGTGTCCCACCCGCATCATATCATGCCTCCACCACAACAAGCACATTACGGGCCTCCGCCGCCCCCACCACCCCCTCTCAGCATCCCCATGCAGCACCCGTCACAGGGCTCAGCTACACCTCACATGGTTTACAACCAAGCACCACCCATGCCGACGCAACCTCCACCCGGACACATCATCAGCCAGTTACCACCCTACATGAACCACCCTCCACCTGGACCCATTCCCCCGGTCAGTGTGCACCACTACAACCCAAACTCAATGCCACAGGACCAAGGCACTCTTAGCCCACCTTTCACCCAACCAGGCACCATGAGCCCGGGGATGTGGCCCAATCCTCGTGGCCCCCATCCACCTCGTATGCAGGGGCCACCACCACAGGGACAGATGCCAGGGACTCACCACCCCGACCAGTCACGATATAGACCATATTACCAATAGCATCCTGGCTTTGTCAGTTCTATCAGACATAGATGGATCACCATATCTAGTGTGAAACAACACTAAGCTGCCTGGCCTGTTTGTCTTCACTGAGAACTTGAACTATGATGATCCCCATTACTGGCATTTCTGTGCTAATATCCCTCATTCAGGGAGGTTCTATTGAATAATAACTTAAGTCGGGGGAAAAACACTTTTTGGTTTGAAAAATTTTACAGTTTTGTTTGAAACATTTACATAATGTTGTATCCAACAACTGCAATAAATGAAATTTGAATTCTGTTTAGGTTTTTGGTTTGATGTTCATTACATTTGGGCACAAAGATTTAAGCTAGTTAAAGTAATATTCAGGAGGTATTTGGGCAGAGTTTTCTTTATTTCTCTTTTTTTGGTGAACTGTCCCTTTTATTGTGCATTATTATAATTATAATTTGGGTTTATAAAGGCTGGAATACAGACTTTTACAGTCTGGACGAGTCAACAGATTTCACAGAAAAACATGTGGTGTATGACGGTTACAGTATCTGTTTTTTTGTTTTTTTTTGTTTCAAACTTTGATTTGATCCATGCAGATACCAAACATTATTTTGAGCCATTTTTAGTACACATTTTGTTTTCATTAGTCATGCATCTCCTGATAATAAGATGCATGTTTCTGCATGTGTTCTGCAGTCTATTAGCATGTGATCCTCAGTAGTTTAGATGTATTTTTTCTCTTTATGGCCGATTACAAGGTCTGCAAATGTATAATGTCTTTTTAGCAATATGCTTTTAAAAGTTGTGTAGTGTAGGCTACTCCAGGCGTAATTATCATTCAAATACAGTATGTGAATTTTAAGTTTAGTGCGCTTACTATTGGTTGTGCTGAGAGAAAATCACTTTTGTAAAGATTTGTTTTTTTTCCCCCCTTAATATTTTAAAAATGTGATTTCCATACTACTTTGCCATTTTTCACATTTCCTCCCCTTATTTCCTCAACAAAGTTAGATTTAGCCATTTTACCCCAATTACTTTGGGACCAGTAAAAGTGCTTTGGTAGCTTTTTGTTTTTCTCAAGTACTGACTAGCAGAGTAACCACAGGAGTGATTCATCATATTAGACATCTTCCGCTGTTTGTCTTAGTTTTTGGTAAGGCAGCAAGTCCATATGTTTTTATATATATTTTATAGAAAAAACGTGCAATACATAGTGTGTTCTATTGTGCCATTTTACTTTTTAATTTTACAATAATTACTAAATAACAGAAGTATCCACAAGGGGGCATACAGTACTCAACCAATACTAGATCACTGCCACTATAATACCAAACCCTGTTTTATCCTATGTGGGTAAATGTAAACTAAATTCCATTTCATGTCGTGTGTGTGAGAAAGAAGAATGAAACGTGAAATCTATTTTCTCGGGATAAACTCTTCAGGAAATCAGGTCATTTATCTAATAGAGTAATACATACCAATGAAAAAAGTACTAAACTACTAAAATGCTTTTTTGAATCTAATGTTTAATGTATTACGATAATATGATTTTAAAAATATTGTGCACATTGTTGTACAAAACAGTAAGTTGCGAAGTAGACCTTAAAATATTTAGGCTTTATGATTATGGAAATTTAAAAAACTAGTGTGTTTTTTTTAATGCATTACAATCATTTTAAATTGGGAGGGATTTTAAAGAAGAGTTTACAACAGGGAAAGGGGGATTGATAACATGTTTAATGGTTTACCTTAAAATTTAAAACACTATTGATGGCCAAGAATGAAAGCTTTTCGGTTAAGCTCATTGGATAGCCTATTTCAAAATCACAATGCATCAGTAGGTCCATGCAAATAGTTGTGGGAGGGGAGGGAGAAGAGCCGTCTTACTCATTAAAAGTTATCAGTGCAGCTCTCTGGTCTCTGCTGCTCAGCACACAGAAACATGCCTTGACCCAATGTGCACTTTCACGTTACAGGAATGGTTGGAATTTTGCGGACTGCAGACGTTCTGGATCGTTTGGAATAATATTCCCAATGAGATGCGCGTGAGCCATGGAATTACCAGTGATATGGATGTGCTTTGGATTACTTATTCATCTCCCACCGTTTGGATGCGTGGATTTGCATCTATCGGGATCCCTCCAGCCTGGTGCAACACTGGCAAATGCATCAGTCGGACCAGACTGGACGTACAGAATCGACAGAAGTCTGACAGATAAGTCTTTACGACACTTTGTGAAGCTCGGGAGAAAGGATGGGGTGCTATCAGTCGCGCGCAAAGTTGACTGCACTCGTTTAACGAGAAATCCCGTGCCGCTGTATTTGCGGATCAAGTCCCTTCTTTCGGAAAACTTCATCCTGCTCCATTTCAACACATTCGTGCATGGACAGAACTGCTTCATCAAATACAAAAGAAAAAATCTCAATCCAGATGCCTACGTGCATCTGTTGACTGGGTATGAGACGTGTTTTTCCTTGGACTCCTTACCCATAAACATTTACGAACGTTTGCCTGTATCCATGCGGGATTCCCAAATGTTTCGCGGTAGGTGCGTAGAGAAAGACCAGCGGCGCGTTGTTTCCCTCACAGGCGCGAACCTCTGTTTACCTCACAAGCAGCGAGATCAGGCAAATTTGCTTTGTTTAATGCCTAACTCGCTAAATAGCTCTTTATTTGTAGATGTTAAGTTACATTTAAGCAGAGAACACACAGGCAGGGAGTTAGACCCATGGGCCAAACGTCAAAAAAGAAACGTGAACTCAGCTCCTCAGTTTCAGCTTCCAAACTACCAGGTATCAGTGCCAGAGAACGAGCCCTCAGGAACCCGAGTCATAACCCTCAAAGCGTTTGACGCCGATGACGGAGACGCCGGTGTTCTCGAATACGACATGGAAGCTCTTTTTGACAGCCGCTCTAACAATTTATTTCAAATTAACCCTGAGACTGGGGGTATAACCACTCTGCAACCTCTAGACAGGGAAGTTAAAGACACTCATGTGTTTAAAGTTACTGCCACTGACAGAGGAACCCCTAAAAGATCAGCTATCTCGTACCTCACTATTACAGTCAGTGATACTAACGACCACTCGCCGGTTTTTGAACAGAATGAGTATAGGGTTAGCATCCGAGAAAACGTTGAAGTCGGCTTTGAGGTGATGACTATTAGGGCTACAGACGGAGATGCACCTTCTAATGCCAATATGATCTATAAGATTATGAATGATGATGAGGTGAACTCTTACTTTGAAATTGATCCAAGGAATGGGTTGGTTAAAACCAGAGTCAGACCAGACAGAGAAGCCAAATCCCAGTATAGGCTTCTTGTTGAAGCTAACGATCAGGGCAGAGAGGCCGGGCCACGTACAGCCACAGCCACGGTGCACATTTTAATAGAGGATGAGAACGATAACTACCCTCAGTTCAGTGAGAAGCGATATGTAGTTCAAGTTACTGAAAACATAGTCGTGAACTCTCAAGTGGCTGTGGTGAAGGCTACGGATAAAGATGCTGGAAATAATGCGAAAGTGCATTACAGCATCATCAATGGGAATATAAAGGGACAGTTTTACATTCACTCTCCCACAGGGGTCATTGATGTTATAAGTCCTCTAGATTATGAGATGATAAGAGAGTACACACTCAGAGTGAAAGCTCAAGATGGAGGACGGCCGCCTCTTATTAACAACACAGGTATAGTTGTGATTCAAGTGTTAGATGTTAATGATAACGCACCCATGTTTGTCAGCACACCTTTTCAAGCCTCAGTGTTAGAAAATGTTCCTGTAGGTTACTCTGTGTTACACATTCAAGCTATCGATGCTGATTCAGGTGACAATGCTCATTTGGAATACAAGCTGACCGATACATCACCTAGTTTTCCGTTTATTATCAATAACAACACGGGATGGATTACTGTTAGTTCTGAGCTGGACAGGGAGACTACAGAATTTTACAGTTTTGGTGTTGAGGCCAGAGACCGCGGGGTTCCTACAATGTCATCTTCAGCTAGTGTAAGTGTCACTATACTAGATGTAAATGACAATGTCCCAACCTTTACGCAGCACTCGTATAACCTAAAAGTCAATGAGGATGCGCTTGTAGGCACCAGTGTGCTTACAGTCACTGCTGTAGACAGGGACGTAAACAGTGTGGTCACCTACCAAATATCGAGTGGGAACACTCGGAACAGGTTTGCCATCACCAGCCAGAGTGGAGGGGGACTTATTACTTTAGCGCTACCTCTTGACTACAAGCAAGAACGGCAGTATCTTCTAACAATCACTGCCTCGGATGGTACTCGCCACGACACAGCTCAAGTCTTCATTAATGTGACTGATGCCAACACCCACCGGCCAGTATTTCAAAGTGCCAACTACCAGGTTTTAGTGAGCGAGGACCGTCCCGTTGGCTCCACCGTCGTGGTCATCAGTGCCACAGATGAAGACACTGGCGAAAACGCCCGCATCACTTACGTAATGGAGGACAATGTGCCACAGTTCAAAATTGACCCAGACACTGGTGCCATCACTACACAAATTGAGATCGACTACGAAGATCAGGCCTCCTACACGCTAGCCATCATTGCCAGAGATAACGGCATCCCCCAGAAATCGGACACAACCTATGTAGAGATAATTGTTCTTGATGCCAATGACAATGCACCTCAGTTCCTTCGGGACATCTACCAGGGAACAGTGTTTGAGGATGCACCGGTATACACAAGTGTACTCCAGATATCTGCTTCAGACAGAGACTCTGGATCTAACGGACGACTCAGCTACACCTTTCAGGGAGGGGATGATGGGGAAGGGGACTTTTTTATCGAGCCCTACTCTGGGATAATCAGAACGGCCCGCAAGCTAGACAGGGAAAACGTTGCGTTGTATAGCCTCAAGGCATTTGCAGTGGACAAAGGAGTTCCCCCTCTCAAAGCAGCTGTGGACATTCATGTGTCTGTGCTGGACATTAATGACAATGCCCCTGTGTTTGAGAAAGACGAACTGTACTTTTACGTGGAGGAAAACAGTGCAGTAGGATCCACTCTGGCCCGCGTAAGTGCCACAGACCCAGATGAAGGTACCAATGCCCAGATCATGTACCAGATTGTAGAGGGCAATATTCCTGAAGTCTTCCAGCTTGATATCTTTAGTGGAGATCTAATCGCCCTTACTGACCTAGACTTTGAGACCAAAATGGAGTATGTAATAGTGGTCCAGGCCACTTCGGCCCCACTTGTCAGCCGGGCCACTGTACATGTCCTCCTAGTAGATGTCAATGACAACGTCCCAGTTCTACAGGATTTTGAGATCCTTTTCAACAACTACATCACCAATAAATCCAGCAGCTTTCCCACAGGAGTTATCGGGAAGGTGCCTGCTCGTGATCCAGATGTGTCCGACAAGCTCCTTTACACGTTTGTTGAGGGAAATGAGCTCAACCTGCTGATTCTCAGTCAAGACACTGGGGAGTTAAAGCTGAGCAAGGACTTGGATAACAATAGGCCGCTTGAGGCTACAATGAGGGTGACTGTTTCAGGTGAGACTCACATGATACCACAATATTTAGCCACAGTTTCTCTTTTAAAAAGCAGTCCATTATTTTGCCAAAGATTGAGTAATTTCCAAAATCTGCTTTGCAGGTTGCCTTGCTATAGTAGAAGTGGATTTATGCAAGCTTTGTTCTTTTCACACTGCATTTATTGGGTTTCTTTGATGCTCTTAGTGATAGTGATCTGCTTCCTCGTGTGCTGTCTGTTAAGCTTTACTCTTCAGGCGGGTTCTCAGTCCCTGAATCCCTAAATTAATTTTATATTTTTACTCTGTTCATACTTAACAATTGTTGGTACTCTGCAGTAAGCATATGCATGGCAACAATGATCACGCTTAAGCTTATTTATTTGCAGCAATTCTTAAGTGACCATCAATTTATACATTATATGATTCAGTGAATATGAGATGTTAAAGCCTGTTTGCATTTCAGAAAAGTAATATCCACAATATCTCATAATCATTTTTCACATCTTTATTTTACCCAATTGTGACTTTTATTACATAATGTGACCTTATGGGTGAAGGAAATTTGACTTCAAATCCCACAATGACTGATTGGACCTTTTTAACTATTGGGCTTTTAAAACTCTTTCATAGTCTCTTCTAACCCAGTATAGTGACTGTGGTTTGATGGGGTTTTTTTGTGGTTTGAGAAAAATTACTTTTCTCCAGCCATTTTCATATTAACTGTTGTTGGTCTTCCCCCACATTCCTCAGATCCTTACATCCTAGAACATATTCCCACTAACAACTATCATGCACAAACATGAATAAAATTTAGTCAGCCCTTCTCTCTTTCAAACTCAGAGAAATCAAATGTCGTTCTTACCTGTCAGGTCTGTTCGTTTCATGTATATTTTCCCAGGAGCCAAAGCTTACAGACTGTCCTGCCTATTAGACAGTGACTGATCATGTGTCAAAGGAAGTTTTGACTTGACTTATGATTTGTCTTTATTCACATTTGGCATCCCCAAGCTGTAACATGTCTCTTGGTTAATTTAAGTAAAAATTGAAAAAAACTAAAATAACTGAAATCCATACATAAGTTGAAAGCCATGTTACATGTCACAACAAGATATCACGTGATCAGGATTAGAACTGATGTCCACGGAGTGATAGCTTTTCATAGATTCACAGTGATAAAACTTGTTTGTCTTGTATAAGATGTCACATTTGACAAGAAAATGCAGGGGATTAATTGAAGAGCCTTTAAAACTCCTACGTAGGCTGGGTACAACTAGAGTTTGTTTTGTGTTGTTTTGATTACTTTTGTTTAATGGTTGTCACAGCTTACAGAGGATCAGGATTAGCCAGATAGCAAAGATGCCCCTTTATCATGTGGTTCCAGTGACACACTGTGACTTAATTTGATTCTCAGAAATGCCATGTGTTGCTGCTTAGTGGGCAGACACATAACTTCGTAGTACACAGTGACAATAGAGGGAGAACACAAGCTTTTCTCAAAGCAGCTTATGATTAATACCATTTCTGTGTATACACTAGTGAAAAATAAATGTACTTAAAATGTATTTGAAATGTCATGCTAAGTACTGTATACTACAAATACATAATTTGCATAATTTATGTACTTAATAAAAACATCCTGCAATTGTGCTTTTGGTATACTAAACTGTTATACTAAAAGTCTGCTAAATTGGAGCTAATTTAGTACTTAATATGTTTAAATTATGTGGAAATTTTGCTGAGGTCCAAATAAAGATATACTGATTGTGTTAAAATGGAGCTGTTCGAATTATACTTTAGGTAAACATGAAATATCTTGCATTTAAATCCTCATCAATAGTGAAGAAATGTATCTTGCACATAAGTAGTGCTTCAAATAAAGTTTAATTATCATTTTATATCAATAAGTCTCGACCGACATGTCAGTAAATACATTAATAGACTTGAACTGTACTATCTATGAAATAAATGTATTTTAAATGTATCTTTTTGTAGAATTTTTTAACTTACCATTTTTCTTTTTTTAGCGTGTACAATTTACAACATTTTAAATTTTTCATTTGCATTTAATAAATGTCAATTTCATATAATACTGTTTTAATATAAACATTTTAGATTAAGTCAGTTATGTTTTATAAAAAAAATAATAATAATAAAAAATAAATATATATATATATATATATATATATATATATATTTTTTTTTTTTTAATCTAAGGACATACCTTTTATTATGTACATTTTTCACAGCATTAATATCAATGCAGTTTTGTAAGCACGCTCTAAGTTATTACATTTACAGTCTACTGTATGAAGCATTGCAACATCTACATTCAAGTTGACTTAGTGGTTCTTCATTCCTAACATAAAGCCTCATCTCTACTTCTAGTAACTTTGCATCATTTTACGTTCACTCAATAAACTTGACTGAACCCCAGGGATGCATTCCATTCCTAACAGTTTGTCAAGATAACTTCTTCAGCCTTATCTATATAGAGCGCTTCTGGATTTTGAGTGATAATTCGATATCTAATTTGAGAGAGTGAGCTGCCAGCAAGAGACCATCTGTGGTTAATTCTTCAGCCGTACTTTTGATCTACAGTTGTATTTTAAAAAGGTAGGGCACCTCTCATAATCTTTGATCTTTTCATCTTTATCTTTTGAACCTTTGATGTATTTCATCCATCCTCTCTTTTTCTAAGTGGAATCTTACTCAGCGGCTGATGCAAAGCGTGTGGCGCACACATTTCTCCAGTTAATGGCAGCGCATATGTCTTTATCCTCATTGAGGCACATTCTAAATCATCATGTATGGAATCTTTATCTGGTATCAGCATTTCAAAGCATCTAAACCATGCAGGGAATATGTGAACCTTTTAGAGAAAAGCAGAGATCAAGCTGTCCTATCCAATCTCATTACCAAGCGTATAAATAGGTAACCAAATAAAAGTATTCTGATAATGTTCCTACTTTTCTAGACCTTGACAGTGCTCATTACTAATCATTACTAACCTCCATATTTTCATCTAAAATATCTTAATTTGTGTACCAAAGATGAACTAAGCTTTTGCAGGTTTGAAATGACATAGGGGTAAAGGATAAATGAATTCCTTGCTGGTTTGGTGAACACTAGACCAGAAGGTCCAAGAAATCATGCTAGTTAAGAAGCCTAGTGAAGACCAGCAACCAAATCACAACATATGCCTGTCCTTTCAACTGGCTTACTTGCATTAAGCAAGCTGACCGCCTTCTAAATCCTCTGGTAATGGAACCGAAGCGTCCTATTGGGTTTCTTCATGGCCGTCCTCTGAAGGAAGTCTGGGAAAAAGAGTTTTGAAAAGCTCTGGCTCTCCGTTGTTGTTGCCATGGAGAAGGGGGGAGCATTGTGGAGCTCTTAAGCATTTTGCGCCAAGCTGGGGGTTGAAGCACGGGCCCCTTTTGTGAAGTGGGGTGAGAAGCAGGGTAGGGGGTGAAATGTGGGGGGGCTTCTTAAATTCGAGGAGGAGGGAGGCATTGTCCACATGCAGATTTCTGTCAGTGAAGACAAAGCTGTTTGTGTGTCTGAGACCTTAAAGGAAGAACATTGCTGAAAGAAGAGAGTTTTTTGCGCTCACTTGGTGTCTGTCTGGTGAAAGAGCAGCGATCAGGCGTGGATCAGAACAACAACCGCACAAAACTTGTCACTCGTGCACAGTGTGTTGTGACTGGTGTTCCTGCGTGACAGTAAAACACCATTCTCCATCACTTGCTTGAAGCAGATTTTTATTTCAAAAGACAACTTGTGATAACAATTGCAGAGTCGAGTTACTCATAAATAGAGCTTTGCAGTATCTGTTCTTATTTCCTAGACGCAACCGGTTGCTATTGGACACCGGCGACTATTTAACAAAGAGTCAGGAATGGTGTATGGAGGTTTTTCTTTGGACTGCACGAGTACAAAGGGCAAACTGGGCATTATCTTCTCTGGTGCTAAGGCTTTGCTCCTGAATTCTTTCCTTAACAATAAAATTAAATGATGATGCAATCTAGGCCAATTCTTTATTTCATCTTAAGAATCTTATACAATTATTACAGCCCAGCCAATCCAGTGTTTCAAAGCTGCTGACCTGAAAATAGAATGCCTATCATCATTTGCTCGTGCTCATGTTGTTCCAAATCTATATGGCTTTTCTTTTCTTGTCTTTCTATTGAGGAGAAGAAAAGGAGAAATTCAGCAGAATGTTCACACTGCTCTTTTACATACAAAACAGGCTACGCTGGCTGTCAAATTCTAAAAAGTTTGAAAGATATTATAAATGTGGTCTATATGACTTGTGCTACTATTTAAAAGTTTTAGAGTAGTTATAGGACATGTTACATTGATTTTTAGTGACAGTAAAGATTATTGCTTTCCTACTGATTTTTTTTTTTTTAATTTTCAACAAAAAATTAAAAAAACTATTTCAAAATAAATGCTGATCTTTTAAGCTTTCGAAGAATCCTGAAAAAAAATCACAGTTTCCACAAAAATATTAATGTTATTTTTACTGCATGAATGCAGCCTCATGACGATAACAGACGTCTTTTAAAAACATTAAAACATCTGGCCCCAAACTTTCTTTAACTTGAGAAGCTACTGAAATGACATGCAAGTAACTAAATAATGAGAACTTTAATTTTAGGTTACTATTCATCTAAGTTTTGCTTTTAAGTCAAACTCAAGCAATATAGTGAAAGAGCTCATCTAATGCAGAGCAATAAAGCCGGAGGCTTCCAGGTTATTTGGTGGCATCTGCATTTTTAAATAAAGGCTTTTAAGGTTTATAATGTATTAATATTTTATATAAGTGCTTTAATCCTTGATACTAAGACAGAGGAGAAGAACCTTCACATGTCTCTTGGCCTGGGGCAGCATTAACAGAGCTCCCCATAAAATCCACACCTTGCTGGGTTTCATTTGACTGAGCTCCCCTCTGTTTTATGTATGTGCTTGGAGGGATCAAAGCAGACCTGCCACCGATGATGTTAACAAGAATCACAACAGATTCATGAGGGAGGCCGGCCGAGGTGTGGTCTCCATTATCAGGCACTTAGTCAGTGCACTCTGGAAAGAAGCTTTGCTCATTAACTTCTCAGTGCAACTTACCACATTCCACACAAGCCATGCCAGGGCGAAAGCTTTTAATAGGCCTTAAGAAGGAATGTAGGACTAGAATGGAGGAAAGATGCATAAAACAAGCAAGAAACAAACAAATAAACAACTGAAACTATTTTAGCAACAATGTTAGTGTGGCATCTTTCAGAAAATATCTTTTCAGCAAATATTTTGACTTTCTGTTGTAGTTATGCCTTTATCGCAATTTTGACTTTTTAATACTAATTCTAACTCATTTTATTTATAATTCTAATTTAGTATGAACTTATTTTGTCTTTTGTAAATCTCATAACAACATTAACATAACAACTTTAATCTCACAAGTATGATTTTATATCATACTTGAAACTTTTTGTATCATATTTTAAACATTTTATTTTTTAATCATTCTAATTCGATTTGTCATAAATTTGACTTGTGTCAAATAATTAGATTTATAGTTTTGGCTTTATCTCAGTTTAGACATATCATAATTTCAGCGTTTATGTTAGAATTCATAATATGTTATCGTATGTATGATATATATATATATATATAAATGTATTTCATAATCTTGACATTTTAATCTCATAATTATGATTAAATACATAATTTTTTATATCATAATCTTATATTTTTCTGAACTGGAACTTTTTATAGGCCTATATCATAACTGAAATATCTCAATTTAGATTTGTTTTCTCATAGCATTTTCAACTTTTTATGTAGAAAAATGTGTCTTTTATCTCAAACCTATGACTTAAAATTATTTAATAATTATGGTTTTTAACTATATAAATTTCAGCTTTTTATATTATAATTCATACTAGGTATGTCGTAATTTTTTTACTTTTTTTATCTCATTATCATTTACAGTTTTAATATTTTGCTAGTTATGACTTCAACCCAGTTTAGACATTTTATATCACAATTTAACTTTTTATATTAGAATTCATAATATGCAATCTTAATTTAACCTTTTTTTTATTTGGACTTTTTAAATATCATTTTACCCCATAATTATGAAATTAATCTTATAATTATAATTTACAGATTTGACTGCTTATAATTTGACTTTTTAAGTCTCAGTTTAAGTCTTTAAGATCTCAGTTTCTACTTTTTAATATAAATTTCATTTATAGTGCAATTTATATTTTAGAATGTCATACATTTAACTTTTTATCTCATAATTCTGACTTGGTGTCTTTTCTTATGTGATTGAAATGGGATTTAGAATTTTCAGAGGGGCACATCCCTGCCCTCAGTGCCTTGTGCACCCAGTAGCCCATCTCTCTCAGCTGTGCCTATTGTGCACCGGGCACCAGTTGGCTCAGCTTCGCACATATTTAGGTCAGCCGTCAGCCGTGATGTTGCTGTGGTCACTGCTGGTGAAGCAGGACATGTGTCTTGGCGTTGGATAACTGATGCTTTGGCAGGAGGTTTTTGTCAGTCTCTGCTACTGTTGCACCAGCCAACTGCCAATCAGCTGTCCAAGTATATGTTCCCACATGCTTCTTGAGGAGTGTTTAAAGATAGATGACTGAAAAGTGAAAAATAAGTCTGGTGTGTTTGTATTCTGGACTTTGTATTCTCACCCTGCGATACTTCAAAGTTAAAGCATTAGATCATCTATAAATGACAATTTTGTCCTCTTCTTTTCATGCACCCTCATGCTGATCCAAACCCTTATGTCTTTCTTTCTTCCATTGAACACAAAAGAAGAGGTTTAGCAGAATGTTGTCGTTGGGATTTTCCATTAAATCAACAATAAAAATAGTCCAGCAGTTTTTTTTTCTTCATTAAATCTCAGTTGTTATCATTGTTAGGTAAGTTACTTTATTACTGCCTACTAATTATATCTTCAAAAGTGTAATTAGATTATGTGCTATTTACTGTCTCTACAATGTATTGCTTTGTTTATTACTTATACTTTCTAAATCCTATTATCAGCCATGTGCAAGGATAGACATGAAACTGCTCTTTTAATTATTTTAAATGGTAATATAAAATTTGTGCTGGGCAGCGATTGATCTCTTCCAAAATAAAAGTTTTGATTATAAAATATATTTGTGTGTGCTTTGTATATTTATCATTTATATGTAAAGACACACATACTGTACATAGTGTGTTTTTTTTTTAAGTATTTACATGTATATTTGCATTTTTATATTTATACAATGTATATTATACATAAATATATTCAATCTATAAACATAACATGTTTTTCTTAACGCATTAGTGTGTATTTATATATACATAATAAATATACACACTATACACAAATATATTATATATGCAAAAACCTTTATTTTGAATGCGATTAATTGATCGAATATAAATTATTCTTGAACTGATCAAATTATTTGATTATAACATTAAAACACAGCTATATTTTATCATTAGATGTAAAAGTTTAAGGTTCAACCCACAATTGTTTTTTTTTTTAATAAAGAATTGTTCTAAAGTGTATACAGGATTTAATGCAATTACATCATAAAATTATGCCATTTAATTAAAAAATGCTAGTTTTTATATATAAATATCTTTAAAAAATATCTTTGGTATGAAGAATTATTGCTTTGACCCATCACTTTTGCAAAACTGTACAAAAATGTCCAACCCATATTCCCAATATATTCACAATTGTTTTTAGAGTAAAAAGTCCTATGTTGTATTTTTCATATAGGCTAAGTTACATAATCTCACAATTTTGTGCAGACAGTTTGTTTAATGAGGCCTTCAGACTCAAATCTGTGATTCATGCTAACTTCATGGTTGGTCACCAGTTGGTAACCAGGAAACCGAGATTGGCGTTATCTATAGGACAGTTTAACACTTAGATGATAACCTCTAAATCTCCCACTGTGTGTTCGTTTGCAGGTCAGCTCCCATGAGTGTGTTAACTACACTGAACGTTTATCTTTGCATAGATTGTTTGGTTTCTTCCCTCGGAAAACACCGTCTCGAGAAGCTACCCCGTGTGTTTGCCTTCGTTCTCAGATAGTTCGAAAAGAAAACCGAACATGACACTTGCTCTTTGCAGAGGCTGTAAACACTGTCACAGCTCAGTGGTCCTGCAAAGGAGTGTGTTGGCAAGTGAAACTGTGAACATTTCAACCTAGTTTACTTTGCTCGTGTCGTAATCTCCGCCATCGCTTTTGAGGGATTCGATGAAACTGGGCTTTCCTGTGGCGCAGTGGTATCTAGGCCGCTATTCCATTGAAACATACAATGTTTCGCTTTGTTTTCTTGTTCAGCAAACTCTGGAATCAGTCTGTAGTGTATCTCCTCTGGACCACCCACACTTGTGTATAATATATGTGTTAACACAGCGATTCCTATTTGATCGTATAGACAGATTTTGGAGTTTATCATTCTTTTGTACAAGCTGTTTTCTGTAAGCCATCCAAGATCACACCTGTAGGCCCATTTATCATGTGCGGGACAGCTGTGAGAATGATGTGTTTGTTGAACACATTTTCTGGTGGGAAAAACTAGGCTTGGCATATTTGTCAATGCAGTTTTATTGTTTGATTTAAAGGGCATTATCATGATTTTATATGATACTGTACATATATTGGTTATCATAATAGCGCTGTTATGTCTGAATAAATGAACTATGGGACATTTACAGCAGCAGTGCATACTTCAAATTCTGTTTAGGGGAGATTTCAGATCAGTTTTCATCAGTACCTTATTGTAAAGTGTCTCTGTAATTTTTTATCATATGCCAGAGTGTTTGTTATGCTTTAGAAGCACTTACTGGTAAGAGAGAGACTTAATGCAATTCAGAGTGGCTGCAATATAGAAAATGTGGGGCTTTATTGCAGACCTCATTAAAGGAAAGACAAAAAGCAAGAAAGCACTTAGCATATACATTACTCGCTTCTTGTCAATATAAGGATCAGATTTCTGCCATGATTTAGCAAGTTTATTAAGCATATTTAAAAGAATAGTTTAGTAGTTTATGGGATTATTGAGTATTATGAACACAACGGAACAGAATGTGGCCTGTTCCATAAAACAAGTTTACCAAATAAGCCAGGTTTATTTCAGTTAGTCTGACTTATTGCCAGTTAATTTGGTTTGAAATAAGTCAGACTATCTGCCAAAAGCCTGGCTTATTTGGTAAACTTGTTTTATGTAAGAGGCCCCTGTTGTTGATTAGTATGTGACAAATTTGTCATTTGATTACAAGTTTGCCAGAATATATATATATATTTTTTAGGGAGTTATTTATAGGCTGTGAATTGAAAAATGCCTCCCATAGGAAGTACATAAAGTCATGTTTTATAATTTTTTTTTATGTGCATTTTTTAAATGTTTTAATTATTAGTTATAATGAGTAAAAATAAATTGTTTAACATAGCAGTGAAATAAGTTTAATTACGAACAAAGTTCAACACATTTAATTGAATGCATGATATTTTGAATGTGTGTGTAAATGCGTGTGCATACAAGAGAGGAATTCCTTGTTGTGTCTGCAACTGCGTGTCTGGCTTGGCTGACAGTATGTGAAAGGACAGTGTAACAGTGTGGAAACATGTCCTCATTGTTCTGCAATTATAGCTCTCTGCATTCACATGACAGAGAGCCCTTTACACCAGGAGCTCGCAATTGCTACAAGACAATACTGGACCCTGAACAATACCTGTCAAACTAAAGGACAGAGAAAATGTGACACAGTGGCCAGACAGCGATTCGGTTATGATAAAGTAGGGAGGAAAGAAATTGATATTTATTTGTTTGTTAATTTATTTGCTCTGCCAACATTTCCAATGGCTCCACCACTAACTTGCTAACTAAAATAAATAAATGAACAACAGAGGTTATAATAATAATAACAAGAGTATTTATTTGTTTAATTTTATTGGTTTCATTTTCATTCATTTTTAGCTAGAGTAATGATACTTTTAAAATAATAACTAATAATCACTAATCATAATGATAATATTTGTTAATGATTTTTGTACTGTTACGTGCCAGATTATTGCTACGTCTAGGGCGAGATGGCACACAACAAAATAAAGCGGAAGCCGTGTGTGTGTGATAGCACCACTGACCAATCAGCAACCTTCATAGGTTAAAGAACGAAATAAACCCACATTACAACATAAAAGAGAGGAAAAATTAACATGCATATTGTGAAGAGACTATTAAGAGGGTTTAAAAACTTCAAGAGGAGGCTCAGCAATGCTGTTTAAATTTAACTGCTCTCTTTCATCCTCCAATCAGTGGGCACCGCCAATCATGGATGTCAGGTGGTAGCCATTTCTACCTACTTGTGAGTAGAGTGGTGAAACAGAGAGAGAGAGAGAGAGAGAGAGAGAAAGAAAACAAATACGTCCAAGGACGTAACAGTAAATTTTTTGTAGCGACTGAGAAATTTCATGCATTTTCAAAATTATATTTTATTATTATTAGTAGTAGTAATAATAATACACTTTTATTTAAATAATAAAACTAATGATTATAATAATACACCAGCATTATTATTTATTTTATTTTTATTATTAGTAGTAATCGTAATAATAATAGTTTTATAATTATTTTTTCCAATATGTTTTAGGAATATAAAAAATGTACTTGTATTCAAATAAGTATCAGAATTATGTATTTGTATTTTTACAGGGGGAAATAAAATTATAATATTAGAACCAATGGTAATGGTAAACATTATTTATTTATTTCTTATTAATGATAATGTTATTAATAAAAACCTTTTTTGCAGTATTTTTTTATAATATCAGATAAATTAAACATGCATTCTTAAATCTAAATAATTATATGAATAATATATTCATATTTTCCCTGTTAAAAAAATATTCAGCACCTCTCCACACCAAACTTTTCAAACATATTTTTCTTTTTGTGTTCACAGTGATGTATTGCTTGACAGGAAGCTGGTTGTATTGCTGTTCAAACAGTGTGAATAAAAGATCACAACTGTGAAGGTTGTAATGCTTGGTAGACAATCACAGAATTAAGCTCCAAGTTCCAGCATGTTCTCAGAGTTCATCTCACATACAAGAATGTAAACTTACCACTTGCCAGCCACTGCCATGACATTCATCTTAGTTTAAACATTAACTGAGTCTCTCAATATCCCTTTGTGTCCTCACAGATGGACTCCACCAGGTCTCTGCACTCTGCACCCTCCGTGTGACCATAATAACGGACGACATGTTGACGAACAGCATCACGGTTCGTCTGGAGAACATGTCTCAAGAGCGTTTCCTCTCCCCTCTGCTGTCTCTCTTCACTGAAGGTGTAGCAGCAGTCTTGTCCACCAGTTCTGACGGTGTCTTCGTCTTCAATGTCCAAAATGATACGGACGTTCGTGGCAGCATTCTCAACGTCACTTTCTCGGCCCTGCTCCCGGGTGGAGCTCCGGGACGTTATTTTCCGTCAGAGGAGCTTCAAGAGCAGCTGTACCTAAACCGTACGTTGTTGAGGCTGATCTCGACTCAGCACGTCCTGCCCTTTGATGATAACATCTGTTTGCGGGAGCCTTGTGAGAACTACATGAAGTGTGTAGCTGTTCTGAAGTTTGACAGTACAGCTCCCTTCGTGGCGTCCAACACGGTTCTCTTCAGGCCCATACACCCTGTGAATGGGTTACGCTGTCGATGTCCTGACGGTTTCACTGGAGATTACTGTGAGATGGAAGTGGATCTTTGTTACTCAGGCCCGTGTCAGAACAACGGGAAGTGCCGCAGTCGAGAGGGAGGATACACCTGTGAGTGCCCACAAGATTTTACAGGTCAGTATCCTGTAAACTATTTGTCTGTCCATCCATCTGTCCATCTATCTATCTGTCTGTCTGTGACTATGTGTCCATCCATCCATCTGTGCATCTATTTATCTATCTATCTATCTATCTATCTGTGTGTCTGTCTGTCCTTCCGTCCATCCGTCTTTCTGTCTGTCAATATATGTCTTTCTTTTCATCTGTCTGTCTATTATTCGAAGTTCCAAAAGTGAGTGGAGATTTTAACAGCATTCTCAATTCAGGTCATTATCAGCCAATTAAAAATAGCAAGAAAAATACTCTTTTTCTAAAATTGCAGGATTTCATGTGTTATGTCAAAAAAGTTGCACGCTGACGGGAGCTAATACTGATGTATGCCACAGCAAACACTTTGTGTGTGTTTTGTATGGATAGCTGATTGCAAATTGGTTGCAAATTGTCCCCTTCTAAGTTGCTCAGACTCTTAAGAGCGTCATTAGTTTAGCTTCTGTCATAACTTGAATGAAGATCCGCTCTTGGGGAAAAGAATTATCCTGCGTAAGTTTGACAGCAGGAATGGCATCCAGACCCTCAGTCGCAAGGTTCAGAGTTCCTGCACTGGATCATTCACTTTGACAGTATCTGTCTGTTTCTCAGCTTAGGTTTCTGGACTACAGTAAAGAGTAGTGAACCTCTGCCCTCTCAAGCCCTCAGGTAGTATGTGGTCATAACTAGAGGTGTTGACAGTGGCCTCTGTAGTTCCTCTCATGGGTTTCTCTCATTACAGAGTAATGTATCCCTGTAATTCCTCTGAAATGAGGGATTATCTGACCGACATTTGGATCATTACCTCTTTGGAACCTCTTTTGTGTGTCCCAGTCGACATAGTTCCTCTGGGCCCAGATCTTGTCAAGGTAATGGCAGGTACACAATGGTGTGCACACCGAGCTGGCCAGGAACCAGAGATACAGGATTACAAGCGCAACAAGGTTAAGTCCTCCAAGCAAACCTCAGATGTTTGTTCTGAGGCTACTGCATTTGTCAGCATGGTGAAGGATTTTTGGGGAGATTGTTATCGGCATGTTTCTGTGTCCTGTGTGGATATGTCAATCTCAGGTGAAAGCAAACACATCTTGATACACACACACAGGGTCCAAAATAACACATAGGAAGTGACAAATATAAATACAAATTGGTTGTGGAGAGTAAAATAAAGAATTGGGTATATGAAGGGGGGTATATAATCTAAGATATGAACTGTCTATTTCTAACAACATTTACATCAGTGGAAAATTTGTCCTTCTCTGTTTTTTTAGGACGTTAAATGTGGTGAATCACACTGAAAATAAGCTGCTTAAATATAAAAATGTAGAACAATATCAGAATGTGTCAACTAATGTAATATATGAAGCTCATGCACACTTTTCCATAAATATGGTAAAAATGTTTAAGTCATTGTTAGTTGTATTTTTTAAAACTAACAATATTTCTATTTGTGTATTTATTTGTTTATTTGTGTGTGCGTGTGTGTGTGTGTGTATGAATATATATATTTTATTAACAGTCAAATTGTTAAATAACTCATTGTTTATATTTCTTTTTTAAATGAACGATATATTATTATTATTATTATAACTTTTGTTATCATATACCTTAAAAAAAAGATTTATTTTTTGGCATTTTTGCCTTTATTACAGGAGAGATAAATTTTGACAGGAAGTGAATTGGGAGAGAGAGGGAAGGTCTGCGAGCCAGGATGCTAACTCGCGACGCCCGAAGTGCAGCGGCACTATATGTCAGCGCACTGCCCACCAGGCTACAGGCACCCACATTATTATATATCTTGATAAACTTTTCTTGTTTTGTTAAACATTGCAATTATGTGTTTTATTATTATTGTTATCATTATTAATATTATTTATTGATGTTTTTATTTCATCTGCTGTCATCAGGCATAGATTTTTGGACCCTGTACACATACACAGACACAAAATAAAAACAAAAAAACTCAGGAAACAAGACTTTCAGCTTAAGTTGACCTTTCTTGCAATATAAATGCAAGAGCAGTCTTAATTTCAGCTATGTGTTTTTTATGAATCATATCTTAATTTGATCAAATACCCTTAGAATTGTATGTAGTGCTAAATATCAAAGGAGCCCTCCGGCAAACATCTACCTGTAACAATGTGAATGATGTCACTTTTGCTAGTAGCATCTTCCAATAGCGAGTCGTCATCGGTTCACCACACATCTCATGTCACATTACAAGAGCCTAGCAGAGCATAACAGGTGTCTTACAGACCACCAGGGCTCATTCATTGTTCTTCCATTGCTTGGCAGTGGTCCTGTTTCTTTAGAATATGAACAAAGGTCAGTCTGGGTCAGTGAACACAGCGGCCCGCCTGGAATCACTAAGCATGGTGCTCAATGGTCTCTCTAAAGCCTTCTCGTTTAGACAGAACTGGAAGCCATTGTCCTGCCGGGACTAAAACTAAGCTCACTCAAGTGATTGGGTTAGAAGGTTGGGTTAAGAGAACAAGTTTCCAATTATTACCTGAAATTGAGTTCCACGGCTGAATTGCACCGTGTTAGTGGATGCATGAAATGTGGGTTTATTACCTCATTTTGCCTGGCTGGAATGAGTTTTTATATTCTTGAAATACAGATTGTGGCACTGATGCTTCCATTAAGGACATTTAACATTTCCAATAAGGAAATGTATAATGGGAAAGGTTTTTCAGGAGATATATAAGTATATATATAAGATATATATATATTCTTTTCAGGAGAGCGCTGTGAGGTGAATGCACGTTCAGGCCGGTGTGTTTCTGGTGTGTGTAAGAACGGAGGCAGGTGTGTGGACCTGCTGGTGGGAGGTTTCCTGTGCCAGTGTCCTGACGGCGAGTATGAGAAGCCGTACTGCGAGATGACCACACGCAGCTTCCCGGGGCAGTCCTTCATCACCTTCAGAGGCCTGAGGCAGAGATTCCACTTCACCCTCTCCTTTACGTAAGTAAACCATCTAGAGTTACTCCATCCATCAGTTTATACACCCATCCACCCATCCATCCATCCATGTACGTAACACTCCTGTCAACAAGGCCTATTTTCTGAGGGTTATTATTTAGCATTTTCAAATAATATAAAATATACAAATAACAATATAATTAACAATTATATTATTATTAATATTATTCATATAATAGTATTTGTTTTAATAATTTTAGTTTAAAAATTTTAGTAAAAAATTATATTACAAATAAGTGTTGATTTTATATATATATAATATATAATAATAATAATCAATAAAATAATTTATTGTATGAATAAAAATAATCACATCCAAAATAAAAGTTTTGGTTTAGATAATACTGTATATTTGTTTATACTGTGTATATTTATTATGTATATATAAATAAACACATGCATGCACATATTTCAGATATATATATATATATAATTATATATATATATATAAAATAGATTTTTTATAATGTCGATTATATGAATATAAATATAGACGTAAATACATGTAAATATTTTAAAAATATATACTGTATGTTTGTGTAATTATATATTCAACAAAAACTTTTATTTTTGATGCAATTAATCATTTGACAGCACAAATTTTTACACATATTTTTGTTAGTTAGGTTGAGTTAATTACATCTAATTCTTATGGAAGCGGTGTCCTAGAAAAATGTTCTGCAAAAAATTTTAAAAACCATTTCACCTTCTCTGCGTCTCCTCACTTTCTCATTTTGGATTTATTAATTACCATGTAACCGATCTAGCAAATTAGACACTGTCACATATCAACCACACAAGTTCTTCTGATGGCAAACATGAAAACAGGATGCCACGTGCGGTGAGGCATCTTTGTTCAAACTTCCTGTGAGTCTGCCCCTTTGCCATGTGCTATCTGACACCTCTCCCTGCAAAAATCCCAGGTGCCCGCACCACAGGGCCAACTCAGATAGCAGAGGTTGGCAAACATCAGAGTATCAGTTTCCCCCGTCCATTACCTCTAGCTGTGTCTCTTGGCAGGTTTTATCACTTCCTTTTCCTCCACTCCCTATCTTTTTTTATTCTTCTGTCAAGCCTGCATGTTTTTGTTGTGAGTGATCTTAGGACGTTCCTGAGCTTTATTTCCTTCTCTTGATCTGTGGATCAGAAATGAATATTCATTCCAATGGAATGTCTGATTAAAATATGATAGATCCGGTAGAAAACAAGATTAAAACTAATTTATTCAAACCAATTTATTTTAAAACTAAAACCTTTTTTTTAAATGGCCTGTGGATCCTAGTTTACACTTTGAATTGAAAAGGCTAAATATTATGCATTAAACGAGTTGAACAAGCTACTGTAGTCATGCTCATCTTTAAGGTTTTATAATTTTTTTTATTCATAGGTTTGCTACAAGAGAGAGAAATGCCCTGCTCCTTTATAATGGCAGGTTTAATGAAAGGCATGATTTCATTGCGATTGAAATTATTGAAGAGCAAATCCAACTGATCTTCTCTGCTGGTAAGTACCATTTCATTTTAGTTTTGATATAAAATTGAAATATATAAAAATATAAACAATACTTAACATTTTAAGAATAGTACCCAGTTTTTTGCTTAATAAAAAAAAATCAAGAAAATTATTTATTTATTTTATAATATCTGTAATATTATTTTAACACGAAAAAAAAAAAAATTGTCACTTTGTTTTGTGTCATTTTGTCATTTAATTTTGTGTCGTTTTGTTTTTTGTATCTGCACAAACTGCAAACAACGATTCTGAACAAAGCTCCTTTTTTGAGTGTCATATCTCAAACATAAGTGCGTATGAATATATCCAGAGCTGTGCCAAAGGAAACAGGTGGCCAAAGAGCATTAAAACACACTTCCTTTGTCTACCTGTTCCTTTGTTTTGTCAAACCTCACACATCAACAAGACTTACTGTCCAGTTAGTGAGCGTGAAATACCACGTCCCGTCTCAGGTCAGAATTATTTCCATAGGAAATATGACAGTGGTATTCATCCCCAGAGCGTCTCAGCATAAACAGATGCTTGTTGCGTCTTACTACAACACAGAGGGTCACCCGTCCACATGAGCCGGGAATAAAGACAGTGAAAGGCATTTCCTCCACTGTCCTGGAATGTAAAACATCAAACAACACAGCGATTCTGGTAAATTATGAACCCTCATAGGTCAAAGTTTCGTCCCAGCTTACTAGCCATCACTCAACATAGTTGAGTAAGAGAGAGAAACAAACAACTAAGATATTTGACATTGTATGCACTGAGGAAAAGTGCTGTCCTGGGAGGTCCTGACACACTATTATCTCCTCGGTAATGATTTACTTATTTTGTCCACTAGACTGGAAAAATGCCACATTAATTAAATCCTCAAGGTGCTTTGGAGCCATTTAATTAGTTTGGAATTTTTGCTTGTAATGCATATTGTGTTAAGAATATATATATATATATATATATATATATATATGCAGTATTTATAACTTATTTAATATTTATATAATAATTGTGTATTCATTTATTCATATTGTTGTAATGAAAATATATATTATACATGTTAAAAAAAATCCTTATTCGATATTTCACTAGGAGAAGTACTCTTTCTTGTATTTCAGCAAAACTGGTTTCTTTCTTGTTATTTCTTTTTAGGAGAAACTAAAACCACGGTGACTCCATTTGTAGCTGGTGGGGTTAGTGATGGACAATGGCACAGAGTACATCTACAGTACTACAACAAGGTAACTCATTTGTACCGAACACAATAAGAACCGAAGCTGGTGGGAAGGTCAGTGAAGGAAAACCAATAGGGCTTTGTGTACATTTTAAATGCATTGTTTAATGCAACTTAATCTGTAACAATGGTTTTACTTCTGTTGTTTATACTGTCTGTCATGAATGCTTAATTTGGTTTTATTAAGGTTATTGGAATCCAATTTACATTAATATATGTTAACGAAATAATCAGGTAGACTATTAGAAATTTTAGAAACGTGTGCTTAAATCACCAGTTAATTCTATTATCATTTCATTTGCACTTCAGTCAATTTATTAGTCCTCTTGAAAGTCAGAGCCTCACAAGTGGAAGGTCTCCTTTGAGATCAGTGTGTCCATATTTCATGAAAGAGGACACGTGATATCAGCGGCATCTCCAGCTGTATGAAAGTTCACAGCATCTTCTAAGATCTGCAGTCAAAAGAAACAGCTTGTATTTCTGCTTCTTTGATCCCGTTGAGTTTTCAGACCCTCATATTTCAGCTGCTGAGATGCAGCATTTATGAAGTTTTTCTGCGTGTGTAGTACGTCATGTTTCATGTTTCATGGCCAAAAGCTAGGCTCATTTATTCTGTTACCCAGGCATCTCATTACACGGCGTCTCGTTTTTAAGAGTATTTTGTAACCTATAGTGCTAGTATTATTTAATAAGGTATTAAATTCTTGTTCTTCGTGTTTGGAAGCAAATAGTTCTCGAGTGTTTTGTTGTTTGTTGTTGCTTAATTGCAAAAAACCTCACCATATTGGAGTTTCACGAGTAATTAGTTCTGCTTGAATACATTAAGCTTTCATCAGCCCTACTTAGGTTCCTTAGTGACCTTTTAGTAACCTTATTTCCATGCTGCCTAACTTTAAAACAGTGTTTGTTCATGAAGAACATTGCTGAGTCTTTCACAGTATTCCTGAATTAAATCATAGTGAAGCTGTAGAGAATCTTACTGAAGTCTCTTCAGAAAGAAATGTTTTTCCCTGAGGGATAACAGTAAGTATGCTGTGGGTCCATAATTACTTTTTTTAAACCTCTACACTGACTTAAAAAGTCAAAAACAAAATACCAATATTCTAATATATCTAATATAATGTAGCATGTACATAAGCGTCTGTTTTATTGGATTGGAGCACCGATTATGCTTGTAAACACTTATGAAAAAATGAGACCCTAAAGCTGTCTGTTGAGATTCAGTGCTGCTTTTCCACATGCGTATATCGTGTTTGCTCTATTGTGGCCGTAGCTCCCCCTTAACCCGTCACTTAAAGAGTCCAAGTTCAATATAGTCCAATGGGGAATGCAGACAATAGCTGATCCCCTGTTGAGTTAATCCGGGACTACAATAACACGCTCTGAGTTTCTAAAAGCGCCAGATGGCACACGTTTTTTTCTGTTGCACTTAAACATAAAAACGCCCCAGCCTATTATTGTAAATCTCCAGAATATGCTTTTTTATTTCATGAAGTTTTGCTCCATCTGGGGCTTCGTCCATATGGTAAGGTTGTGGTAAAGTACGCAAACCCATCTCTCATCTTCTATCAAGATATATCTCTATTTGAACATTCAAAAGTTTATAACAAGATTCAATAGCTAAGAGATTGTGAAATGGTGATTTTAAAATCACTTTTGTTTGACCCCATTGATCTTTGATTTCTTTTGGCTGTCCTGTGTGTTGTTTAGTCTAAGGACTTGATTGTTTTTGAAGACACTTTCAGATATTTACCTTGAGTAATAATAAGCAAACACATTGGGATGCAGCTGTCCTCATTTTAAAGTGTCCCAGTAGTGGTGACCTACTGCGATTTTTACAAACAATCCTTTGATGATAAAAAAAAAACATTGCGTTAATTCACAGTTTAGCGGGGTTTTTTACTTAATGGTTTGTTGAGATTACTGTTTTTATGTTTGATGTCACAGAGGCCCTGATGATGTACTTTTAAATTACTAGTAATTTATTTTAACCTTTTTTGTTTTTTTGTTTTTTAAACCAGTTTTGAAGTCTTTTCTGTTCACTAAGACATCATTTAAACGATGAGAAATACAGTTAAAAACAATAATATTTTTCAATATTATTACATTTTAAAAGGACTGTTTTCAATTTTGAATTAGTGCTGTCAAACAAATAATCGCATTCAAAATAAATTTTTGTTTACATAATATAAGTATGCGTACTGTATATATTAATTATGTATATATAAACACATACACATGCATGTATAGATTGTATTTTTGTATATTAAATCTGTTTATGTATAGTATAAATTATATTAATATAAATACATGGAAATATTTCCAAAATAAATATTCTATATTTTAAAAAATTTAATATTAATTTATCATGTACGGAGCATGATATCGAAATTTGTTTATAGTTCTCATAAAATTGAGAAAAGACTTATATTAAAGAACAGTAAAGTATGTTAAGCTAATACTGTCTTTCTAGTTTCACTGACCTCAAACAGAACATAAATCTTCTGCCTTATGATAATACATGTGGAAAGGGGAAAAATCCTTGCCTGTAGGCTCCAGGATCTATTAACTATTGTTTTAAAGCTTTGAAACAAAGAGGCTGATGAGTTACAAGGTTGGAGGTTAATAGCTGTTGTCAGGATTTGTGAGCATGTGTGTTCCTGAGGGCATTGAGCTTGTCATTGAGTTGATTTTCGTCAGTGGGCTCGAGAAAAGAGAGATTGTGGGATCATCGTGGCGTTGCGATGGAACTGGATCGTTATTAAGAGTGGCAGAGGGTTGAGCTGCAGTGACCTCTTAAAGATTGTTAGCATTCTGATCCTGAATCAGTTTTCTTTTTGTCATGTTTTTCTTCTGCACCTGATGAAAACTGTAATTGAGACGTGCAACCACTTTAATAGCAGTAGAAACTTGATATTTGGATGGTATTCGGTCTGTCAAAAATCTTTTTTTTTTCCACCAGGTTTCCACAGCATTTTTTAAGTTATATGACTGATGTTGACTGAATAGTTGGCTTCAGGCCTTGACCAGTTGGATTTATTCCATGACACGTGCGTCAGTGTGTAGGAATGCTCCCATTCATGGCTTTCCATGTTGACCAATTTAGTAGTCCACTCACATTGCTGTCTGAGAGGAACATCAAAACTGCCATCTAATTTATGAATGTGTGAATTTTTGTAAAAAATCTGTAATGAGGAAAAGACACTTGTAATTTCATTATATTATATTATTATTATTATTACATTATATTTGGTTAGTTGGTTAGTTAGTTATTTCGTCTTTAACATTTATATATATATATATATATAAATATACACAAACTTTTTTTCTAGTTTTTTTATAAATATTTATTTATTTATGACTTATTATTATTTTTATTATTATTTAGTGCTGCTGTCAATAAAGCAAAGGGATAATTAAAATATATTTATTTAATGTATTAGTATAATTATTATTAAAACAAATTGTAAAAAAGTAAAATAATATATTTAATAAAAATATATATTATTTATTAAATTATTCCTTTCATTTATAGACAGCAAGACTCATCAACAACAATAATAATAATTCTAATTCTAATAAATTATTATTAGTAGTAGTAGTAATAGTATTTAATAATTAGAAAAAATATTTTATAAATGTTATTCTGCTTATGCTCTCTTCTTACAAAAATAATTCTGTTCTGTAGACATCCGAGTCTGACGTGAGTGCAGCGGTGTAATGAACTGTCTTCAGAGCGAGTGATGTTCACATCATACCAAACTGTCACTTGGACATTTTTTTAACACCACAGGGCAGACATCAAAGAGCAACTCAGCACATCATATGCACCACAAAATCAATTTTAATGAGCTGAGAACATTTGAAAAACCTCTTGCGTGGGGGAAGGGTGTTGCCAGATGATAATACAAATTTTGGCTGTGTTGTGGAAACAGTTCGAGTCTCTGGGGAGGTTTTACATGAAATGATGAGCTCTTTGTCTGGTATCTCCTCTGTGCCAGTATCTCGTTGGCATAATCCAATTAGATGAGCTGAGAAGCCACAGAACGTCACAGAGGAGTAAACATCCTCTAATGCTGTGTGTTAAAGATTACAGACAAACAAGACCTATTATCTCCTAACTCACAAAGGTGTCAGTGGAGATGCTGTTCAGATACACAAACTTTGAGATTCAGAATGTGAGAAGAATATTTAAAAAGGTTTAATGACAATATATGATCTTCATTACATTCCTTAAAGCATAAAAAAACCAGATTATATAAAAGCAAAAGTAACAGTGCTATTAACATCTTTTTATATTAGACTATTAGAAGTTTGTATTATCTTCACATTTTAGCAGTAATCAAAACCATTGAATCAGAGTTGTTTATCATTTCCACTTGTTTCTATTTAAGCCCAGTATAGGGCGTCTTGGTGTCCCTCACGGCCCCTCAGAGGAAAAGGTTGCTGTGGTTGCCGTCGATGAGTGTGATGTGGCCATGGCTCTGCGTTTTGGGGGACAGATTGGGAACTACAGCTGTGCAGCCCGTGGCACCCAAACAGGCCAAAAGAAGTAAGTGTTTTCAGTCAACATAAAATAGCTTTTTTACTTCTATAGTGTGGTATATTTAAAGAGATTCACCCAGAAATGTCCAGGGATTGTCTTTAATTACTTAATCACTTTACTGTTCCTAACCTGTAAGACCTTTGTTCATCTTCAGAACACAAATAAAAATATTTTTCAATTAAATTAAATATGAGAGCTTTCTGACCCTCCCATAGACAGCAGACTCTTCTCTTCTCTTCTCTTCTCTTCTCTTCTCTTCTCTTCTCTTCTCTTCTCTTGTCTTCTCTTCTCTTCTCTTCTCTTCTCTTCTCTTCTCTTCTCTTCTCTTCTCTTCTCTTCTCTTCTCTTCTCTTCTC